>WEKX01022290.1:62276-104985 GCA_013390025.1 Pitta sordida
ATCGCTCCCCTGCCTGGTTTCTTTCCTTGATCATCTTTCCCTCCTCTTCCCTTTTGTGAGGGTGAGAAATTGCACACACTTTACCTTAAAATCTGCGGCGAGGGAGGGCGCAGGCATCCGTCTCTCCGTTCCCGGTGCGGCCGATACCCACCGCATCTCAGCTCGACCCCTACCCCCGGTCGTGCCCCCGACAGGAGCGCCCCGCAGCCCTCTGCAGCCCCCGCTGGGGCGGGCAGGGGAAAGCCCTTGCCATGGCGTTGGAAAGGAGCAGGGTAGAGCAGCCCAAAGCATCCCCCAGCTGGGTACCACGGTCCGGGTACCTCGGGGAGGGAGAAAGCACATCTCGGAAATCTGTGCGAAGGTTAGTCTAGAAGCTTCTCTCTCCATGATCTGCTTCTTGCCCACCCGCCTGGGCCCATCCGGAGAAGTTGAAGATGAGGGACGTGTCTGCCTGTCGCTGCATTGGCATTGAGTTGGCAACGGTGCCAATTGTCCCTGTGGGTCCTGTGCTGTCCCCTAGCCCTGCTCCACAGCCTTCTCATGCTGCCATGTATTATCTCCCCCCTTCCCAGGTGGGCAGCACGGGGAAGGGCCCTGCAGGTCTGGGTTAGGTGGTGAGGACTTACTCCAATTGGTGTCACACTCGGTTGGTAGCACCATTGTTATTGCCAGGTGGTAGTCATTCAACAAATAGGTCTCCATTGAAACTTACTGTTGCTTGCTGGCTTCCATAGCCCTCTGGGTTTCATCCTGAGATGGTGTTTCTGACTGTGAATGTCGTGTTTTGTTTTTTTCTTTTTTGGGGGGGTGGGGGAGGGAGATGTTTGTAATTTTTTATATCAATTTGCACTGTGCACAATGAATAGATTAGTCTGGTCAAAGATTTTGTTTCTGTCATAAGTGATCAATAATCATCTGGTGGCAAGATGATCTTATTACAGAAAAAGCCAAAGTGCATGCTAAGAACAACTGAAATACAAGGTCAATAACTCTTGGGTTATCAACAGTAAACCTGCTTTGCATATTTGAAGATGACGTATTCCTTTCAAAGTAAAGGCAACTTGAAGCATTTGATGAGCTTTATTTTCAGTGTAAATAGTAAGCATACAGTAAACATAGAAAAGCAGCCTTGCTTTGGAGAAGGCTCTTCATCCTTAAATATCCCTGAACCTCTTTTAATCTGTTTCCTTAGTCGAGGCGGATGAGAATTGCAGTCCTCTTAGGTGAGAAGAGTAGCTCCCGATACAAAGGTTAGTTTGTTCCTAGTGCCCAGCAACTGTTACAAGCTTCCCAGACACAAAAGAAAGGCGTAGTCTGGCCCGAAGACCGTGCATGCTAAAAAGGCAGTCAGCTGGAGAGTATCACAGATCAACAACCAGCTCTGCCGCTGCCTGGAAACTAGCTCAGGGAAATGTAGCGGTTCAGTGTGACAAGTAATTTGTGCCGAGGTGCTGGTGGCTCAGAGGGAATTGCTGTTTCCTTCTGGTCAAGCCTTCGGTGGTAGGGGCATGAGGAGCCAGGGCTGCGAGAGAGATACCGTAGACAGGAGGAAGCACCGGGGCCAGGTGAGGCAACCTTTTCTGGAGAAGGCACTGGATACAGCGCCAAAGCTGGGGAATGAAATATGAAAAGGGAACAGGGTAGCTCATCAGCAGCGGAAGAGGTTATGCCGGGACTCAGAGCCGAACATAAAAAGCTTGAAGTAATGAGTTTAATCTATGAAATCTAGTTCTTAAATTGTATGTGCTTGCCAATTAGCTAACCATTCTGCAAATCAGAATGGAATTCAGATCATATCTTGGTAAATGTATTGACTCTGAAGTGCTGCAAGGAGAAAAAAAATTCTCTCCACTTTCCCCTACTGTGGGTTTTAAATATGAGCAAAAATCAGATCTGAGAATTGAGGAACCTTTTAATACACGTACTTTCTTTCCTGAGTACACATGCTGTTAAGCCTAGACTCCTACAGTTAAAATCATCCCACCCCCCCCAATGGTAATAAGACTTCAGGGGGCGAAATTCATAGCAGTTGTAGGGCATTTTCACCAGTGAACATTGCAGTGTGTGGTGTGCAAGAGTTGTGTGCAGGGGTCACAGTATGAATTAAAGTGCAGATGTGATGCAGTTGCCTTGCAGGGAAAAAAAACCCACTTATAGTCCTCTTGGACTTCTCTAGTAAACACTTTAACATTCCATGTATATAAAAAAGAGTTGCAGCATCACCTTTGTTCTCCTGTATTAAAGAGTGTGTTCCTGTACATATGTATTAATTTGTATGTCATAACATTTCTCAAAATGGCTGAATGATATTATTCAACTAAAAATACTACAAGAGAATAGCTGAAATTAGTTTGAGTTTCAGTTTTAGAGAATGGTAAAAATTATGTCAGTTTGACATCACTTGGGCAGCTAGCTGAAATAATTCACAGGAACTGTCAGAGTACTTCATAAAGCTATTGTTTCACCCAGATTTGACTGGTATGGACTTAAGAAAAGTAGACAGGAGTCAATGCCAGAATTTACCACCAAGATCAGCACCCTGGGCACAAGAATATTTACAGCAGTGTTTTGGGGTCTGTGAATGCTTGCTTCAGATGGCTGGCAGTACTGTGCTTTATACCGCAGAGGATCAAAAATTCATTATGTTTGATTGATAACAGAGATGTAATAATACAGAATTTCTCATTTTTGTAGGGAAATGTTACCTATTTTGTGCTAAATTTTGCAGTTATGCTCCACACTGGGGTGGATTGGAGGTGTATGACTGGGAGATGTGAAGCTGTTTGTTTTAATAGGAATCTGGCTTGCACTGATGCATATGCATTTTTTGCTATGAGCCTCCTGTGGTATCGCCTGCACATGTTGATGAAACAATCTGCCTGAGAGCTGTTAGAATTTGCATGTAAGAAACTGGTTTGTTTATATGTAGATCAGTTAATACTGTGAAGATAAGTGTATGCATGGAAAGTTGTTACCGCAGATGGATGTTGGCTTCTGAGAACCAGGTCTCTTTAAGATAAACTTCATGCATAATGTCAGAGAAATAAGCAAGTCAGGGGCAAAAATGTTGCTGTGTTTTTTATTATGTTCTACATCTAGTTTATTCTAGTCAATATAATACATGTTGCAAGGATATATCATGACAAGATATACTGTGCTTGCCATGAAAATACTTGGGGTTTTGTCAGTGCCAAATCAGAGTCTTACCCACATCCTCAGTGTTTGCCCGACAATCATTATAAGAAATCCTGTCATAAGATTTCCTTGCAGAAACATTTTTTAAAGATGCAATATGTAATTGTAATTGCTGTATGCTTTGCTTGTAATCAACTTTAATGTTTCTTTTCTCCTCGTGAAAATGACTGCATGTAAATAATACCTCTTTATTTAGTTATTTTTTTCCGCTTCCGCATCTATATTTATATTTGTATTTATTTAATTGAGTGACAAATAGGATGTTGTTCTTCTGTTAACCCCCCAAAACCAGATAGGTTAATGGGAGCATGAGCTGGCCTCTCTTCTATCTGGACCAGGATTGGACTTTAAGACCCTTCTTTTGGCATCTCCCAAAGGTCACTGCTCCTGGTGCCCTGTGGTTTCAGTCCTTTGCATATGGATTATCTTGAGGCTTCACAGAAACCCTGTACAGGACAGGAACATTTTAAAAGTCTGTTGCTCTCCTGACAGAGCTTCTTGGTCCTCACTAGCTTCTTGGAGCCCTGGTTCACGTGGTTATCTGTGTGCAAATTGGGTGTTCTCTGATGTGTTGGATGTCAAAGCACTAATGCTCCCTTCTAGGTAAATATATCAAGAAAATGCATTGAAAATTGGCTTCTTCCAGGGATCTGTGTGAAATGGAGCCAACAGATCCTGAGATCTACTGAACTTTGTCTCTTAACTTCTGTGGATGTAGATGTTCAGATCTCTCAGGAACAGGCTGGTAAATGTCCCTTACTGCAGTGACTGGTTCACAGCATTTGTGTTAGTCTAGAGAACTCAAGTCAGGCTCATGGCTCCACAGGGCAAATGTATTCCACATTTAGACACTTATGTCAGGAGACAAGCAATGTCCTTTTAGACTAATTCTAAGAGACAGAAGGGAAATGTAAGAGAAAATAGTCATGTTATTATGTTTAGTGATGGCTTTTGATATATGATGACTTTCCGTCCCTTAACGTAAACAATAATAATTTTATCCTATTCTATCACAATATAATAATCACTGGTTTACACCACCACTTGCAGCAGTAGTTGCTAGAACTGAATTTGAAACAGAGGTGGTCCCAGTTGGCACTTGGAGGGTAGCCCACTTTTGATACCCTTCATATGGAAACTGCAAGTAGTTTAGAGAAAACTGGTGAAGTAATAGTGTTAGTAAAGAAAGTGTAGGTTTATACTGAACCAGAAAAATATTTGCAAAACATTATAAAAAGCTTAAGCACTATCAAAAATCATAAGAAACAAGCCTTGACTGAGAGCTATGAGAAATAGCAGTTGTTGTTTCTCCAGATTTTAGTGAATTTTCTGTCAGTGACAAGTAGAGAGCATGAGATTTTTTTGGTTATTCAGAACCACACTCGCAGAGAAATAAAATGTAATCCTGGAATCCTTTTAAGTGAGATATCCTGCAGTGTCCTAAATAATTTGATTTGGAGGGAAAAATACATAAAATCTGTTTACATGTCATAAAACCAACATGAGGTATTTTTCATATTAGATTTATTACATGTGTACTTTCCTCTATGTGGAAAATGTGCTCTTTTTCTCTATGCTATTGACATTTTCATTGGCAAAATGATTGATGCTGCTTGAAACAAAATGTTTTGCTGAAGACCAGCAGAATCACTGTTTTAGGTTTGGGAAGGAATATCTTCCATAAGGAAGATGGTCCAATCTGGAAATGAAGCACTAATTAAGTTTACAGTTACAAATATGAAATTATAGTGCAATTACCTTTTTCAGGAGTAGTTATTGTATTAAGGGTTCTGTTATATTCATATCTGGCTATTTTAAACAGTGATGCCAATTACCTCTTACAGTGAAGTGTTACTTTTTCTCAAGCATATGCAACATCTAGTTTTTTGACCAGCTGGTTCACTTTCACCTGCTTTTTTAAAATAGAGGTACATGTCTGCTTATGTTTTATAAAATATCAGGTTAATTGGAAAACCAGTCCTAGGCAACATGGCAACTTGGAAGTGCAAGTCAGAACAAAACTGTTGAATAGTTCATTGTAAAAAATTCTGTTTACTGCAGATGAACCGTTTTTATGGTAAAACTCCAGCTGGACTATAAAGCTTTTATCTTTGGTCTATGTCCTAATGTGTTATTAAGCCTTAAAAGTTAGTAAAGCAGGGGGAAATACATTAAATTAGCAGTAATTAAAATAGCTGTGACAAACCAGCAGTTAAAAATCGTTGATAAAACAGCTGATGAATTTGCAGAAGAACCTAAAATTATAAGGGTTGCTATTATCTATCTAAAGACACTGCAAATTCATGCAGTAGAAGTGGCAGATCCAAATATCCGTACAGAAAGTCTTGACTTGCAACAAAGCTGATTGCTCATCCAAGCCACCAAAATAGTTAAAGCAAGAGTCAATATATCTTGGAATATTTACAGGAGAATTGATTCTGTTATTTTAAAGCATTTCAATCTGCATAAGATAATGAGGTGCTCCACAAACTAGTAGGCAATACGAGACTCCAGAAAAATCACTATTATTTAATTGTGAAGCTTTAACCTCATATCACGAACACAGACCTCTCTAGATCTCATATATTTTGGGACATGACTGAGGAAGTTGTAAAATATAATTCTGAAGAATATAAGGAGTAATTTGCGTACACAAATCACCTCCATAGGACTGAATAAAAGAAAGGGAAATACGGGACAACAGCACTGATGTAGAGGGTGTTTTCAAAGGTCTTGTTTTGGGATGCAGGCTGCTTATGAAGAGAGAGGGAGACACAAGTTTTAAGGAAAAAAAACTGAGCTGTGATTTAGTCTGGAACAGTCATAAGTGAACTAACCTGTTACTTTGAAGGGACTGGGAGGAATTTGTTTTTCTTCTCTGGCTAGAAAACAGTGTTTGTGTAACCTGTTGTCCTTTCTCTTGAGTATCAAAGCAGTGTGGTGGTTCTGTGTCACCATGATTTGGAGGTAATCAAAGCAAGCCTTCAGAGACTGTCACAACATTGTCATTATTTTGGCAGAGCATTGAAGATAATTTCAGCAAAGAGGCAAAGAAGCTCTGCATTGATAAGCAGGTTTCAATCTGGAGAGCTGGGTTAAAATAAACAGTCCCAAGTGGTCAGATACCAGTTTAAAACCACCCTGCTGAGATTTTTATTATTAGCAGAATGCGATGCCCAGAACATGAATCACCTCTAAATAAAAGTAGTGGCTGTTTAATTGCCTCCCCCCCCCTCCCCACTCTGTCCAACACTAATCCTTCTAGAATCTGTGCTAAAGCACATGGAGGTCAGAGAGGTGATTCAAGACAGTCAGCGCAGCTTCATCAAGGGCAAATCCTGCCTGACCAACCCAGTGACCTTCTATGTTGGAGTGACTGCATCAGTGGCTAAGGGAATGAATACAGATGTTGTTTGACAAGATTTCTATAGAGCTTTTGACATGGTCCTCTACATCATCCTTCTCTCTAGATTGGAGAGAAGCTGATTCAATGGATGATAACTTCCAGAGGGTCAAGAACACAATATACAGATGGAGATGAATGATGTCCCTCAGGGAACACTGGTCCTGTGTTGATGACCTAGACAGTGGGATTGAGTGTACCCTCAGTGAGTTTGCAGATGTGACACCAAGCAGAGTGGTGTGGTCAACACAACAGAGAGATGGGATGCTATCCTGAAGGACTAGACTAGCTCACAGAGTGGGCCTGTGGGAATTTCATGAGGTTCAAAAAGGCTTAGTGTAGGGTGCTGCATTTGGGTAGAGGCAACCTCTGGTATCACCACAAGCTAGGGGATGAATAGATTTAGAGGAGACCTGCTGAAAAGTGCTGGTGGATGAAAAGCTGGACATAATCAGAAAGTCAACTATATTCTGGGCTGCAACAAAAGCAGTGTGGCTGGCAAGTCCATGGTGCCTATTTTACCATCTACTCTACTCTTGCAAGACCCCACCTGGAGTACTGCATCCACTTCTAGGACCCCGAAAGGGTCCTAGAAGGATATGGATCTGTTGGAGGGGGTCTACAGGACGGTTAAAAGATGGTCATAAAATCAGAGAATATGTTGAATTGGAAGGTATCCACAAGGACCATAGAGTCCAACAATTTAACCCTGCACACGGCATGGAGTTATTACATTTCAATGAGAAATTGGTGGTCTAAATGTTGAGTTAGCAAAGCAGTTACCAGCTCACAATCTGTGTAAAGTGAAATCAGTTTCCTTAGTTAGTAAGGATCATGGCAAGAATTTGCTAGAATCAATGACATGGTTAAAGAACAGATTAAGACCAGGTGTAGGTCCATGAAATTCTCAAGTGTACAAATTTTTAAGCATTTTTAAAACACACATAAAAAGATATGTGTCAGACGTCTTTTCTAATCCAGTTGATTCTGTGTTGGCACATCTGCCCCCCTAGCTTACTCATCCTCTGATCATGCTGATGAAAACTTTAGTGCAGTAGTTTTATAGCACGTAATTCGATGATATTAAAATAGGATCATTCATTCCCTTCCTGCTCATATTTTATTTCTCTCTATTAAATAAATTTCAGTCTTGGAAGCAACAAGGAAGTTGAGTTCATGGCCTGAATACAGCTGAGATTTACCTGCAGATTACTTCCAGACCCATCACATATTCCTTCCATTTTGAAACTACTGTTTTCTCTCATCACATTAGCTTTTCGTGTTGAGATTTTGAGGCACTGGGTTCCAACCATTTTCATTTTATGATGATCACTCAATGTGTGCCAGTCAAATCCTGATTTATTCCAGCCATTAGGTGGCAGATTCTTGGGTATTTGGACTGCAAGCACTGCATTTTGCTAGAAGCAGACATTTCTGACATCCCAACACACATACTGTTATCTTCACACAGTGCCTCAGAACTGGTATCTCCTGCCTTGTAGGGTCAATGGGGTAAGTAAGGTTTTTCTGAGGAAGGAGATGGAGTTGGCCTCCAGAGGTCACACATAATATCCCTTACAGATAGAAGTGGTTCCAGACTGATATAATGATGGCCTCAGTGTCATGTCTTAGCTCAGTTTTTTTCTCTTGTGGCACCTGGAGTAGATGGTAGCTTCTATGTAGCCCCAGAATGAGAGTTATACTTGAAGTAATGCCAAATGAAGCTTGGTATTAGGCATGCAGGTTACTTCCTGATACTTTATTGTTGCATTGACACACAGGATTTTCAATATATGCCACAAAGTTCTGCATAAATCAAGTTTAGCCTACTGTTAGGTCAGTATAAAATGCATATGCACTGGTGATTAAATTAGCACTGTGGATCCTCAAATTAATTTTCTGAAAATATGTGTCAATTTTTTAGAAGAAAATTATGAAAACACAAGAAAAATGCATTTTTGGAGGCAGTGAGTAATGGAAAAGTAAAGAGGGCCAAAGGTGTTTTTTTATATTACTTTTTTTAAACTCACTTCCACAAATTTATTAATAACTTGGTGAGTTTTTAAAAAATTATGAATGCCTATTCCTAACTGCACTGTGTGTGGAGCTTCTAGGTGTAACCTTGCTTCTTGGGGAGCAGACAAGATTTCCAGTATTGAGCAGCTTGAGGTGTAGTCCTCTTTCTACCCAGCCCTCACATTCATGGCTCCTGTGAGATTTAACGACCAATAGTGTTAAGTGACCCATACCTGCACTTTCCACTTTGAGAGCCTGAAATGTATTTTTCATGTGAAAACCCTGGCTGTGCCCTACAGTCCTTTGCATGAAGCATGCAGGATAGCAAATAACAAGTATGGAGGCACTGGAGCTTAAGGCAGAAGAAATCTGTCTGCAGAGCACCAGAATGGGCAACTATCTTGTCACATGGTATGAAAGTGGCCTCCACTGATAGAGACTTCTAGAGCTGGCCAAGATAATCACAAAATGTATATCCTGCTGCACAAAGACTGGTACTTGTGAAGTGCCTTCCCACCTGGGGTAGCGCAGAGTAACTCCACAATCAAGGGTGTTTAGAACTCAGGTTAACCGTCTAGAACAGTGGTGAAGTAAGTCCAGAAGTTACAAGGAAACACATTCTGTACTTACGTATTGTAGACTTATCTGTGTTTTTGAATATGAGTTGTCAGGTCCTACACTTTGGTTACGGTAAACCCATGCAGAACTATAGNCTGAGAGTATTCACCAGGAGGTTTGTCTGGAAATATGTAGTCAGATCCATTGATATCTACCTGCTAAAATCAAAGATGTTTAGCTTAAGTTGCTACTTTTGGAGAGCAGTTAGAAATTCATCTGGTTTTATTATTCATCAAAGTATGTTTTCAGAGGAGTGGATTTAAAACTATTGAAGAACCTGCAGGCTCATTCCATCCAGCCTGTTTTGATATACCACAGGTCAGCGGTGTTGCTGACTGAGATATATAGGTGTTTAGATCTCACCGGTGGTTTTATTTCCTCTTCTTTAACTTAATCACGTAATAGAGTTTGAGAAATATTTTCTGAGCACACTTTGTTTTCACTGTTGAAAGGATATATTGGGGAGAATCTTCCTTCTGTAAATGCAAGTAATAATACTAGAGATCTGCTTAGAATCATGAAGACAGTCTAGGCAGAATTTGAAGAAAACCAGCTTGAGAAATGAAAGAAGATTATTATACCAACAGGTTTTTTCTACCTTGCAGGAAGGAAAAGAGGAACAAATTCTAAGTTATCTTGTTACTCTTTTGGTATATTTTATTATTGTAATGGATTTTATTATTTATTACATTTTATTATTGGAAAATATGGAAATGCTTTTTGAAACTTTTCATTACTGCTCTATATTTTCTTGATATGTACAGAACATGCAGGAATTGCTGTCTGCTTTCCTCTCTTTGATTTTCTTTCTTTTTTTTTTTTGTAAGTGAATATGATAGAACACACATTTGGAGAGGGATTATTTTGTCTTTTTTCTACCCCAGTCCAATAATTTCTTTATTTTTACTGAGTATTTCTGACAATCCTTTAGATAGCAGTTTTAATTAATGTCCCAATTATTAAGAATATACCCGCTCAGAGATGCGTTCTATACAGCACGATTTTAAAGGTTAATTGGTCGGATATAATTAGAGCTATACTCTGTTCTCAAAAGCACTGGTTGATTTCTACAGTCACATTATTTAAATAATTTAAATCTGTCTTGAACTAATGCCATTCTCTCTAAAATCAAAATCTGCTTCATTATCCTCTTACTTATGACATTTTTGTTGTAGCATGATGTCAGGGCCTTCAAGGTATTAGTGAAGCTAGTCTTCTCATCTTTAAACAAACAAACAAAACCTGGACAAATTCTTTAGAAAAGAAATGAAACAATTGCTTCTCTCTCATGGTCATTCACTTCAGACTTTGGAACAGAAGACTAAGTCTGTTTTCTCTTCATCAGTCTCCTGAAGATTAACTGCAAAATAATTACTACTTTTCAGTTGTATGAATCAGTGAGACACAAGGCAAGAATAGTTGGGGGGATGTTGAAAGACAGGGAGGAAGTGATGGTGTTAATGGAAAAGAAGTTGGTGGTAAATGCACACTAAAGACCCCAGGATATTAACCTTTGACTTGCACATATTCTTTATTTCATGCTTAATTAATGTTTTTAAAATTTAGAAGGAAAGGCACCTTTTGGCCTTTTAAACAATGCACACCTTCAGCGAAACACTTATCTTTGTTTTGTTTTTTGGTTAGAAAGGGGAAAATCGAATGGTGCTATTCAGGCTCCCAGCCATTTGACTGCCTTTATGGCAGTAGCTGATGGCCTGTTATTTGGACCCTCTGTGGTTTCATTGGGAGTGCAGCACATTCTGCATTCATCCAGAGGATTAACTGAATTCTCTGAATTAGGAGAGTGACCTTGTCGAGCACAATGTGTTTGATGTGTTTGGAGGCATGAGGTATTAGTTCTTCTTGCTTTTTAGGGAAGTTTGAAATTTTGAGTTTTAGGATTTTTTTTTTTTTTTAGTCCCCGAAATTTAAAGGCTATCTTATCTGTGTTCCTTTTTTCACTTATGTGTTAGACAAAATTCTGTCTCTTTCACACCTGTACAGTCCTGCTGATTCCCAGTGGAAACCGCACATGCCTGCAAGAGCTCAGTTGGGCCTATAAGCTTCCAGCCATGCATTGTGAAAGGCTAGCTCCAGAATGAATGAATTGGGTTATTATTCTGCTGACCATATTATTATTAACTCACAGTAGTAAGTGAATTGTCATCTTTTTATGTGACCCTCTTGTATTTCCAGAGCAAAATGAGTGTAATCAGAGCAATTTACTTGATATTGGTCTTACATAATGCTATTAAAAAATTAAAATTCCATCTTTCATTGTGAGATATTAAGGATCAGATATTTTAAAGTTGTTCAAGGTTTTTGGGTACTAGGTTACTGTTGAATTTTACAGGCCCTTGCTGTAGCTGTGAAATTCTTATCCAAAATGTCTTGGCAGGGGGGAACAATCCTCATTTTCCTCCAACTTTTAGTCCAAATTTTTTTAAGCAATATAGCATAACAATATATGAATACATTTTTTTCTGGAAATGTTTTTCTTTGCATTACATGAGTGAAATGCCTCCTACATATCCACTTATGAGGAGATTTGGGTTAAAAATCAGCATAATTAAATGTTCTTTAGTGTTGTAGAATTGCGTATGTTTGCATAGTATGCAGTTTTGTTTCTGTAAACATCAGATATTAATATCTGTTATTTATGTAAATTTCTCTGTCTGCTATGGATTTGCAATCTTTGCATATTCTCTATTGAACTTTGATTGCGCTGTTTGTAAAACATAGGCAGGAATTTAATGCCCATTCCTGATGATGATGCAGCATTTTCTTACTTCTCAGAGGTATACTTCATATTTTAATTTTATCAGAGATGGAATTTAGGTAAATACACCTCAAAAGGTAGGAATAAGTGTTGTGGTGTTTGTTTTTGTTTTTTTTTTCTTGAGGAGATTTCGGTACATATAATGAGACCAAAAAGAGCTGTTGTGTGGGGGAATACTGCTGATCACTGCCAAAGGTTACTGAAGTGAAGACAAATTAATCCTTCATGGCAATTAAAAGTAATATAATTGATGAAACAGAAACTGCTAACCCCATCCAGTTTCATATAACTTTAGATTTAGGGCAGGATGCCAGAGACATAAGCTGCACAGAAGGTGAAATCCACTGCTAAACTTTGTGCATAAGTGATGTGTCTTTTGGGAAGGAAGGAGTACCAGGAGCATATTCCACTAATGCTTCCTATTCAATCCATAATGCACTTCAAGGTCCTGATCTTGCTGTTCTTAATGGACAAGGACCTGCCTTGGAGACTACCTTTCCATTTTCAGTCAGGATGCACAGGTTTTGCAAAGATGCTTCTCTGATTATAGATCCATGTGAAACTGAAAGCCAGAGGCAGGGAATGCTTTAAGCCTGGCGAGAGAGATCGTCAAAGTGAGAGTAAGCCTGAATCTGCTTATTTCATGTTGTGGTGACTAGAATTTTTGCTGTAAATCTTCTCTTAATGGAGAGATCTAAATTAGTTTAATTCTCATAGTAGGAAAGAAGTGGAAAGAGGAAAAGTGTGTAGAGTAGTAGAAACAAAAGAACATGGGAATCAAAAAGCCTGTGGAATGTAATAAGCATGTTCTATTCTGGAAAAAGGCCAATTCAAAAAAACCCAAACAAACAACTTCCTGTTATTAACTAAATTAAGTAACACAAATTCTCACAGGTTCACAGGATATTCTGAGTTGAAAGGGACCCACAAGCATCATCTAGTCCAACTCCCAAGCGAATGCCCACCCAGGGATCAAACCCTGAAGCCCTCCTTCCAAGCCTCCCATCATCTAGACCATGTCACTGAGTTCCTCATCCAGTCTTTTCTTAAACACCTCCAGGGATGGTGACTCCACCACCTCCCTGGAATGGCAGACCATTCCAATGAGGGAACACTCTGTGAAAAAGCTCTTCCTAACATCCAGTCTAAACCTCCCCTGGTGTAGCTTAAGGCCATGTCCTCTTGTTCTGGTGCTGGCAGCCTGGGAGAAGAGACCCACACCCACCCAACTGCAACCTCTGAGTCTCCTATTCTCCAGGTTGAACAGCCCCAGTTCCCGTAGTCACTCCCCACAGGGCTTGTTCTCCAGTCCTTTCATCATCCTTGTCGCCCTTCTCTGGACCCTCTCAAGCAGCTCAACATCCTTCTTAAACTGGGGAGCCCAGAACTGGACACAGTACTCAAGAAGTGGTCTGACCAGCGCTGAGTACAGGGGAAGGATAACTTCCCTAGTCCTACTGGCCACACTGTTCCTGGTACAGGCCAGGATGCCAACCTTAAAATAGACATATTTCCAATTTTTATAATTTTTATTTGTTTATTTTAAGATGAGTCTTGGATGTTGTCTCAGGTTCAAATATCAGGTGGTCTTACAAAAATGCATATAAATTACTGAGTATTTGAAGGGTCATCACTTAAGGTCTGCTAAGAGCAAAGAAAGATTTAAGAGGAAAAAACAGCTGACCCAGAATTCAGAGCATTCCATGGGCAGAAACTATTGCCACTCCAAGCAGGTCAGCTCAGCCAAACTTTAGATATATAGAATTTTATGCTTTCTCTGACACACCCAGAAGTTGGTTTTGTAACATTTCATACTATGCTGATTCTATGTATTCACACGTAGTAAAAAAGCTTACAGATTTAGTTAACTTAACCCATGAAATGGGTAAACACCCATGTAAATAAATCTTGGCTTTCTATAGATTTCTTGCTGTAGAAGGAAATCAACAAAAAATTGTGGATACAACAGTCCTAACTGCCGAACTCCCAGTGCCAGGTCAATGGGGCTTGTACCTTGAAGTCACTTTGAGCTTCTTAAATACATATTACCTATTTTCACACTCAAAGAAACAGGTTTACAGTGCAAAGGAGGTTTGTTTGGTTTTTTTTCTCTAAAATTCAGCACATTTTTCCTATAGCTAATCTATGAGAGAAATAGAGGTATTTTTACTGCTGTGTGTTTGTGCAGTCTGTGCTTCCCCTGTAACATAGGAGCTCAGGGGATCTAAAATGTCTTTATGGTTATAGCAACTGCTTTTTTTGAGGTTTCTCAAGACAAGAGAAAAAGCTCGTGTGGTGTTCATCATTACAATGATCCCATCTCTTACCCGTTTCCTTCAAGGAATTTCTCTAAACACACAAATAGGTCAAGGCCAATGCATCATATTTAAAAATAGTCCTCTAAGCTGAAGTTCACAAAATACCTTTCGTCCTCGTCTTTCTGCATCCAACCAGACCATCACGCATCATCTTTCCTCTACTGAGGACATCTCACCTCATAGGGGTATGTGCTGCACCTTTAGCCTCTGATCCTCAGACATTCACCTGTGAGCTCTAGCCCTGTGGTGCCAAATTGGTACTTGTTAGCTATTAACACTCCTGAAAGATCATGCTGGGTCTAAACAGCTGCAGCACTGTACCTGAATCCTTCAGAGAATGGATATGATTCTGCAGCAAGGCTCCAGCAGTAGTGCTGGGGCTAAGTGACTGGAGGTTTGTTCAGGAATGTCTAATTTGTAGCCATGATGTGAACAGAGGTTTGTTGTACAATGTGTTACAAGCAGTGGTCTGCGCTGCTGGCACTGCAAGCTGACTCTGGTCCTCTCTTTTGTAGTCCCGGGGCATCCCTGTGGGTTGCACCTCACTTCCATGTATCTAATAGGAAACCGATTTTCCTATTCCATGCAGTCACACTTATTATGGGCAATCTATCTGTTTCTGAAGACAATCTTCCCAGAAACCTGCCTGGAAGGGTGTGCAGGTGCTCTTGGCTGAGGTAAAATAAAACCCTCTCTTTGTAGCTGTCGGTGTGGCAGTGGCAAAAGTAGGGGGCAAAGCAGTGGAGCAGTATGAGGAAACTACTCTGCACTTAAGGGCATGTTGAGCTTACTGCTGGAAGCTGTTGTCTGTGATAATACCTGAAGCAAAGAGGTCACACCAGGTGTCCACAGCACTGCTGTGTTTCAGGGAACACACCTGAACTTTCACAGAGGTAACGATGAAACTACAATCAAATGAAAACATGAAGGTGATGAGGGAAAGGAATGGAGGTGAAGCCGGGATGCAGAAAGAAAGAACACTGCTCCTCTGCTGGCAGAGGATAGACTGGACCAACTATTCATTGCATAAGGCAATGAGAAAAGAGACTTGATAGAGTGAATAATTTCTATTTTTAGTGGAAAGAAAATGCCTTCTTTATCTTTTGCATAAGCAGAAGGGCACTACACATCTTTGTTTAAAATGAAGGATTCAGTCTATTTAGTTCAGCCAAAATGTCTGTAGGTCTCATGTTTATCTTTAGAGATGGTGATTTGCAGATGTCGTGTATGTATCCATTCTACCACAACCAGTAACGATCTGGCAGCTGGAGCATGTTCTGCAGACCCTCAGGATCGCAGTGAAGCTATGGGAACACAGGGGAGGGTGTCAATTCCCTGCCTGTTCCATGTGAGGCCTGGACTGGGCTTTGAGATATCAACACTTGGCATCAGCAGAAGTGCAGTGGTGGGGCAGGGCCAGGGGTAGATCCCCAGTCAGTCTGGATTTCAGTCTCAGAGGTGGCGGCACCGGTTGAGTGCACCAAAGTTGTCATCTAGTTACCATAACAATGTGGCACATCCTTTGCAGTCTATGCATTCCACGCCTGCTGTGTGATGCTGAGCAGTTGCTCTAATAAAAATCACTTTTATTTTATTCTTGTAATATCTATTGTTTGGGATAGAGAAGAAACAGAGCTGTTGGGTTTTCTGATGGGTTTTGCCAGCGTGTCCAGAAACTCTTGGATACAAGGGCAGGGAATGTCTGGATGGCACTGTTTTGCATTCTTATTTTTAAGGTTTGCAAAGTAAGTGCATAGCATATACTATATATATATATATATATATATGCATGAACAGAAAACATTTGCAAAAAGCAATTTAGTGTATCTGGGGCCTGAAGTTTTTTATTTTATTAATTGTTAGCAATAGAAAATATTGCTGGGGTTTTAATAGTGGTACCCCCATAATATGAAGAGGCTGGAAGTTGGTCTGCTCTGTAAAAAATGACATAAATTATTAATACGAACCATTCTTCACTATAAAGTTAAAAAAACCCAGCTGTTTGTTAAAGAAGCAGGATCAGGAATAACATGTAAATAATGTCCTTTTTCTCTGCTCAGTCTGTGCTCTTTTTTTTCTACTGACATTAAAGAGTCATGGCACAGGAATATGCAAAAGAAGGAATATGCACAAGAGTATGCATGACTCATCCCTAGCATTCAGGAGGACTTCTGTATGCATAATATTTCATACAGGCACAGTTCTTTACCATTAAGACAAATTCTAGTGCTTTAATTTTGTTTACTAGCTTACTATTTGGTAGTACTTAAAGTAATTTCTATGGGATCTAATTTCCACCCTAACTGTCAAAAAAATCAAAATTGTTTTAAGGTGACTCTAGTCATCTTTTACCACCTTGTCCCTAAAATACCTGAAGGGTTATTTCAAAGCAAGAGTAATAAAAGTTTTCTTTTTAAAATAATGAGACATGCATATTATTATTTTATTACACTTTTATCAGCTGGCTGGGTTAAATATTTTCCTGATAACATTTTGGAAGGAGGCAAGAAAATCCTTGTTCAGGAATGAATTTATATGCAATGAGAAGCTGGAATAACAATGACAACATTTGTAAATCCTAATGCAAGCCATAATCTAAAGGAATGAGTCTGCTTCATAATGCTAAATTGTTGTAATTGCCACCTACTCTTTCAAACCCATAGACTAACAGTTCCAAAATAGTGGCTCCCTGCTTAGGTATACAAGAGTATACAAAGAAATGTTCTCTTTGTATGTACATGTATCATCCACTTGTGATTCCTAACTCAAGCATCAAGAGTGTAACCACAATGCTTTGAGGGCAGAAGGTCAGTATACAGTTAAACCCCCTCCATCATGAGGAAAGGGACAGGCCAAAGGTGTCATGAAACATTAAACTCGCAAAGAACTGCAGGTCATTAATATGCATGCAGGCCATGACCATTGCTACACCCCCCAGAACTCCGAAGCCCTGAAGACAATTCTTTGCTCCTTCCTGTAGGCTGTCTTGGGACAGGTGAGCAAAGGGAACCGTTTCTGAGTGGCTGCTGTGACCGCAGCCCAAACCCCATGCCGCTCCCCCCCAGCCCCTTGGCCTGGTCCGAACCTGGTGCTAATGCTGACCCCGGGGGACCTGCGTCAGCCCGCGCATGCTCACCCCGCCTCCACGGCGGGTAAGGTGTGTCCATGAGCTCTGGTCAGCATTCTTGGAGCCTGGAAAAACCTTAACTTTGCAACACTGGAACACCCCGTGCACTTATGGCGGGGAGGAGGCATTGGTATGTGAGTTTCTTTCCCTTCCACCAGTCCCGGCAGAGGCAGCCCTGCCCAGGCTTTGACTGGACTTTGAGTAACAAGGAATGGCATGTCTTGTGGTGGTGCTGCGCTGGGTCTCAGCAGAGCACACAAGACCGGGGCAGGAACTGAGTCAGGGCTCTAAACGCCACTGCGAGCTGCAGTAAATCGCGCGTGCTGGGGGAGCCCACCGCTGGTGTGCGCCGGAGTCGCCTGCCACCGTGGGACTGCCGCCCTCCCAGCACACAGCTTGCCTCACTTTCATGGGGCAGGTTTTCCTGTTCAGCGACCGGGGGCACGGTGCTGCCATTGCAAGCCTCCTCCCCACAGCGAGGGGTGAGTCCCACCCTACAGGCACCGCAGCACCGCCCCTCGGCAGAGCAGAGTCAAACTGCGCATGCATCAGGCAGCTGGGCTTGCGGACCGCTGAATCATATTTGTGAAAAAATTGCTTCGTAAATGGGCAAGGTGGTGAAGGAGAAGTCACAGTACAAAAAAGATTCACTGTATTAGTTTACTATTCTGCTGAATTAGTGCTCCCTCCATTTGGTTTCCTCATACGGCATGCTTTCCTGTGTGCCATTAAGCAAACCCTGGCACAAATTCTCACAAATAATAATTCCCTATAAATACTTTGAGGGAATTTTTTGAATGACCTCCCTTGAGTGACTGGATGAGTTTTACTCCTGCAATACATTTCAGATATTCAGTATTTTCTGACTCTGAGATAATAATCCTGGTATTTACAGGCTTGGTGGAATAGCATATGGGATGCTTGTTACATCATGTTGTACTTGTCAAATTGTTCCTCTTGTTCCTCTGTTATTAGCAGGAGTCACTGCACAGTATAGTAATTTGAGTACATGTTTTCCATAATAGGAGGCCCTCTCTTTCTCTTATATGACCAAATTACACTCTGCTAAAATCAACAGACAATAAAGTAGCTGGATTTTGAAGGGTTCTAAAGTAATTCTGATGCTTAAGCAGTCCAAAAATTAGGTGCTCATTTTTCCAAGCTCCAAAATGCTGACTCCATCTTTTTTTAATACCATAATAGTTAATTGCATCAGAATAGGCTTTTAAATATTTACACTACATTATTATGAGACGTTTTGGTATTCTGAACACTGAGTGAAAGATTTGTACCAAATCTTTTTTTTTCTGGTAAGCATGGGGCACAGACCATGCACTTGAAAATCACAGAATTACAGAATCACAGAATTAGTAAGGTTGGAAAAGACCATAGAATATGGTACATAATTTCTTCAATACTTGTGTAGTTGTTTCTGGGCAGGTATTCCATGTTACTGTTGATAGGGAGAGTCATGCTAGATAAAAAAAGACTAAAAGGTATCCAGTAAGAAAGAAAGTGAATTCTCAACCTGTTGCTGTGAGAAAATTTAGCTAAGTTCAGGTCTTAGCAACAAAGGAAATGTTAATGCTCCTCCAGGCTACTCTCTCACTTCAGCTAAGAACCTGTGAAAAAATAGATTCTTTCAGGCTTTGAATGTGAATGAGCTGAACTCTCCTGTTACTGGGAAATCATCTCAGATCAGACAGCAGTGAACAGGTCTTCAGTTGGTCCTATCCCATTCATTCTCTCACCCCTTATCCTCCACATGCTGATTCAGCTCCTAACAGTACAGGTTAAGGCTTTTGAAGTCTGATCAAAGATCCCACATCAGCTGTAAAGTGGTAGAAATGAATAAGGCACCTTGCCTTTTGTGCTTATCCTAGCTGCAAATGTTACTGCTCCACCACAGCTATCACTGTCATCTAAACCAGAAGTAAAAAATGCAAATTGCTCTGGAACTTTGCTGGTATTTCATCTGTTCAATTATGACTAATCCAAGAGGTCACGTTCCTGCCATGGCATAGAGAGAAAAGGACCCAGCATAGGATGCTATATACAGTCAATAGGGAGAATGGATCCCTGATCCCTTCCTGCCCTTTGCAGAATGGAAGTTCTTTTGGCCAGGAGAAATAAGGAGAGAAAAAGCAACATCTAGTTGCATTTAAGTTTGTTAATAGTTTTTATAGAAAAGAGAAATAAATATTTTTGTGACCTAAAATATAGTGGATT
This sequence comes from Pitta sordida, assembly GCA_013390025.1. Taxonomy (NCBI): domain Eukaryota; kingdom Metazoa; phylum Chordata; class Aves; order Passeriformes; family Pittidae; genus Pitta; species Pitta sordida. The sequence continues at coordinate 81,962 of WEKX01022290.1, forward strand.
GGAATGTTTCTTGGTGAGGGTGATTAGAGCAGTCTGTAATGGTGTCTGACAAGCAACATGAATTCATTGACAACCAACTGTTGAATCTTACATATTTTATCTGTTTCGACTCCTTATGTTTTATTAATGCCATCCTTCAGTTCTAATAACACATGATTCTGCGCTTGTCAGTCAACTACTGAGAAATTAATTTTCTGGGACTCGTTCTTAAGGTGAAATTATGTGAGATTGAACCTGTCATTCCTGAGGAGCATTAACCAGGCTTTGGTCTTGGGGGACCCCTTTTAGATCCCTTCATGCAACACACTTTTTATAAAATAATAACATCTTGTAAGAAACATACTCTGTGACCTTTGTAGCTTTATATTTTTCTATATTGAAATGTGGTGGAAGAAATAGCATCACAGTTAAGACTGTGATTTTGCATGGGTGTGCATGGGGCCAGGCAGGGAAGGTGCAAGGACCCTCCCACCCACTGCTTGGCAATTAATGGACAGAAATGCAATTGATCACTGGTCATGATAATGTATTATAGCTTTGGAGATTCAGTGCCTCTAGATCTTTGTGTAAACCACAAGGATTGGATCTCTGGTCAGCATAAAAAGTAAAATAAAGACCAGGATGCAGCCTTGCTCACCTCCTCCACCTCCTTTGCTGCTAGTGAAAAACCTGAGGACATTGAGAGGACGTGGAGGAGCCCTGAAACTGGCTACATCAGGTGGCCTGGCTCAAGTGGAAGAGGGCATGCTGTTTGCTGCCTGTTACAGCAGAGCACACAGCTCCCACAGTCAAGGTGCGGGCTCGTTCACCCACACTCACCTGGCCCAAATTCTCACCGCAGCCTGGAGTCACTGCCTGGAGTCACTGGGTGTACAGCTCCATTTAGTCTCTCCTGTTCTCTGCATACAGAGCCATGAAAAACATGCTCTTAGGGTAAGGACATAGGGAGGGAGGAACCATGGCCTGATCTGATCAACTTTTCATTTAATTTAGACTGCTTTAGCTGCAGTCAGGCTGGGTCTGGCAGAGGGGGAGTGCATATACAGTGCGCCTCCACATAGTCACGATCCGTAATTTGCGAGATCCCATACTTGCTGTTGATTTTCCAGTGAGTTGTGGGACCTGGCGTGTGCGCAGAACCCACCGCGACCTCAGTCTGATCGACCGCCAGTCCCGCTGCTCGTGAGCTGTCAGGACCAGCCGTGGCGCTGGGACTCCTCCTGCTACCGCGGTGCTGGGACAACCCGTGCTGCCACGACAGCCCGTGCTGCCATGGTGCCGGGACAAGCCATGGCGCCAGGACTCCTCCCGCTGCCTTGGCGCTGGCACCCACCGCTCGCCCCCCGCTCCAGCGCTCGACCCCACCCAAGCGGAGCACAGCCAGACATCTGAAACAAGCCCCACTCTCAGGACTGTCCTCCAAACCTTATTAGGGGAGGGGATGTGGCTACGGGCATGGCATACGTGACTACGTATTGTGTTCGCTATCTTTGTAGATCCCATGACTCACGTGAGAAGGCCCAGACCCAACAGCCTGAGAGTAAATGGGGGATTGTTTTTAGAGTTTTTTGTAATATCAGATTTGTTCCTCTGCTTGCCTTTTAAAAAAATTATTTATTTAAATTATTATGTTTCCATTTATATTTGTTTCAAAATATACTTAATGTTAAGAGATTCTCCTAGTGGGGTAGTTTCTGGGGAGGTGACCATGAAGGTAGAACAGACAGCCCGGATTTAATGAAAATAAATGACACCTGCTCATGTGTAACTCTCTCTTATAGAGAACTCTATATAAGGGTGTTTTTGTGAACCGATAAGCCAGCCAAAGTCTCACCTTTATTTTACTTGTAAGCAAGACATGACACCTTTGATAATGTTTTCTCAATTTTTCTCTGAAAGCAAACCCTTGAAGGAGGCCTCTATTGCTGCAGTACAAAGGTCAAAAATTTCGGCTTCATGGCTGCAAACAGCGGACTGTAAACAATTTGCTGCTTGTCTTTAGCATAGCATACCTTCCAATGCCAAGAGAATATGTTCTACTGATCAGATGACTGTTGTGTCACAGAATCACAGAAAATTATGAGTTGGAAGGGACCCACAAGGATCATCTAGTCCAACTCACCATCTAATACCCGTACAGTGACCAAGAGCGTAATACCAACCTAGATGCCTCACAGTCTAGCAGGCCGCTCCGAGCCGGAAGGGGCCCAGGGTCATCCAGCCCTACACCCCCCAGCTAGACCATGTCACTAAGTTCCTCGTCCAGTCTTCTCTTAAACACTTCCAGGGATGGCGACTCCACCACCTCTCTGAGCAGCCCATTCCAATATGCAATTACTCTCTCCGTGAAAAACCGCTTCCTAACGTTAAGATTAAACCTCCCCTGGCGTAGCTTGAGGCTGTGCCCTCTCGTTCTGGTGTCGTCAGCCTGGAGGAAGAGGTCTACACCCATCTGGCTGCAACCTCCCCGCAGGTAGCTGTAAACAGCGATGAGGTCCCCTCTGAGNTGAAAGCAAACCCTTGAAGGAGGCCTCTATTGCTGCAGTACAAAGGTCAAAAATTTCGGCTTCATGGCTGCAAACAGCGGACTGTAAACAATTTGCTGCTTGTCTTTAGCATAGCATACCTTCCAATGCCAAGAGAATATGTCGGAGGCGAAGTGTGCATTGAGTGTCCTTTTGTTTAAGGTATGCATCTCCTTTTGACTTTTAAAAGCAATCTTAGCCTGACGTTTTTATCCACAAGCATATTATAGAATTGATGTCACCCAGCCTATTTTCATTTGTATTTGCTCTCTTGCACCACAGAAGTATTTTGTTTTCACATTGTAATTTACATTTGTGAGAAGCTTTTCTGAAGTAAAAGCACACAATCAACACTTTAAAAAATATTGCTTGAGGAGATGATATTATTAATCCTACACACAATGTTCCTGCCAAACAGTGGAATTTAAATGGCAGAATCAATAATGTAGTATTCACACGGGAAGTGCTAATGCACAAATTAGTGCATGGTGCTCCTGTGCTTGCTAGGAAAGATAACCTGTGTTCCCTCAGTCTTTATTGCTGTGTAATCAAAGAGAGTTATGGACACCAACAATCCAGTAAAATATAATGGTATATTTCATGAATTGCAATGCTTGCTAACAAGAGAAGAAGTTGGTTTTTAAGATGTGGCTGATCAGAGTAGCAAGCAATATGCAATATTTAGGGTAGTAATAAAAAGAATATTATGAATGTTTTCCTTTAAAGCCCATCATGGAGGTAAACTAAAATCTAATGCAATCTGGTAACATTAATGTGCACATTTTATGGCGTAGCATGTGAATATTGGAATATTAATGGTCCATTTTTATTCCACATAGCAAGATTCTTTTGTGTTAGTGAAAATGTAAAGGGACATAAATTAGATATATTGAAATAATTTAATTTCTAATGGTTACAGAATGATCTAAATATACCGAACAAGACCCTGTGACAGCCTGCTCTAGTAATTGCTCAGTTGTATGCTTATTTCCATAATCAAGGCACTACTCTGACTGTCTTTAGTGGAATTTATTACCTCATTTTCAGTTTCATGGTACTTAAATATGCAGTAGGCTGTCCTTCAGAAAATTGTGATCTGTACAGCAAAGAATCATGGTGTCAGAGGTCAGAGTTTTTTGTTTTCATTCCTTTGAAATCACTCTTTAATATTCTAAAAGGGGTAAAAAGCATGTAATTTGCATTAAAAGTACAGCTTTCCTGCATTACATCCCCTTGAATATATCTTTTGGATAGTGGACATCTATCATAGCTTTCCTCTTGACTCTGGAAACAATGCAGAAGGTAGCTGAAGAACCCCTGTAAATGTGCAGTACAAGGCAATAAATCTGAAACTGCCACAGGATTGCTATGGTAACCATCAAGACTGTGGGTCTTCCAGACTTACTGAAAGGTATGTTCAATTTCAGCCTGTCAACTCTTCTTGATGATTTACTTGTTGACACTGAACATTTGATATAGTTTGATATAGTAGTGTTAATATCCTCTTGCATCACAAGGAACTAATACTGACACGCTCTTTTACACTGCAGTGTGCAGTAGCAACCCCAGGAAATCATTTCAAATTATAGAATTGTATTCCTGTCAGCAAATGCATGAAGTGGCATAAATTATCAGATTTCGAATCCTGTTTCAAGCTGCTGCAACTTTGTATCGAAGAAGGGGCTATATGGAAGAAGATGGCAGCATGTAGTATGAGTTTAGAATTGTAATTAAAATCCCCTTGTTATTAAACGTTTATAGGAGAGACTATGTGCAGGTCATCCTGGTGTGTGTATCCCCATGTTTACATCCTTCTTCAGTTCTTTACTGCAGAGATGGAGAGGGGTTTTTCATGCGGTAGAATGATTTGTCTTTTTTGTCCTGTAGTATTCTCCATGGAAGCGAACTGTGGTCTTGAATAAGGATGGCAAATGCTGTTAAGCCTCAAAAAAGATTACTTGAAATGTTATGTTTTGCATTTACACACCCACTTACTTTCTTCCTAGGGCAGACTGAAGCTGTGTCAGGTGAGCCAAATAACACAGGGACTGCTGACAGACATCTCGATATTTTTAAACCTAGCCCCCAGCTTTCTGGATTCAATCCAAATAGAAAGGCTGTGTAAGTGAGATTAAATGCTTTTGTTGTTGAAAAAAAGGAAAGAAATCCATATTAGTGTTTAACATTTTAGTACATTCAGGAACAGTGAAACTTGGGAAGCTTGGTTTACTAAGAGGATTTGTGGGTGTGGATGTGTGTGTGTGTCACTTGGAATGCAGTTTGATCCTCTGGCTTCTGGTTAGGTGTGAAATCTCATTTTCTGAATGGAGATATAATATCTGTTATAATATCTCTGATATGAGTGGATTCTTCTATGTGTGTTAAAAGCCAAACCTAAAATTTAGCTCTTCTTTCAGTAGGGGTACTAATCAAATTTAACATCTCTGGTCTGATTCCGGCCTTCAAAAGCAATGTAGGGACTTGGTAGATTTTTTGCTTCCTCTCTCTGTCAAATTTGATGGAAACCAACTGGTTGTTGCTAAAGGTAGCAGAAACAGAAGGGAGTTTGTACCCCCTCACGTATGCCACTCTATAATCATCTTTTTCTGGAAAAAAATTAGAGGAAAAACTCTGCATGCAGCAACTGATGTGCTGTTACTTCACTTTCCTTTGAAGTGGAGCTTCTTGACTAGAAAAGGTCTGACTCAGTTTGAAAAAACTTTCCCAAGCCAAACCTTTTGATGCCTGACAGTGTCACTTACTCCATCTTTCACTGTAAGGAATACTTAAAGATTTGCAGCTTGAAGGATCTTTAAACATCCATTCTTCCTTTCCCTAAAATGTTCCCTAACATTCCCCTCAGAGCAATATATTCATATTAAAAAAAATAAACCAACCAAAGCACTGTTGATAATTCTGGTGTTTTGCAAAAATATATCTGCATAAAGTGTTACCCTTCTACTGCTTTGAGGTATTTCACCTGCTGATAAATATTGGTTTGCCTGGAAAATTCTTTGTTTGCTCTTCTTGGGACATAACTGCTATTTATCTGTTGGTAATGCAGTCAGCCCTCTCTACTTTGCGCTTTCTGTCTCGTGGCTACACCTCGTCGCAGGCTGTTTTTTCCACGATTGAGGATGTCTGTTTCACGGGGCATTCGCGACTGCGCCTGTGTGAGCTGACACTCATGAATATTTAAACTGGGCAGTAATGAATATTAAAATTCTCCTGCTCACCACACTGCACAGATCACTGGTGCACTGCTCTGTCCATGTTGACTGCGGTGGGGAATGCTGCAAGGTCACAGACGGCTGCTGTGATGAATCCATGCCAGGGCTGTACGTGCTTTTCTGAACCCTCCATGCCATGTTTTCTCCCCATCCCAGTGGCATGGAACACTGCCTCTGCTGCTTGCCCCGTTCTCCCCAGCTTGCAGGGGTAGACACAGCTGCCCCGTTGTCCATCCCAGGCCCAGGGATGGCAGCTGGCACCATGTCACGAGCATGCCGCTTTTGAAAAAAGCACACAGCCCTTTGCTGGTCACCAGTGTGCCACGGAGAAGGTACATGCCCGCCTGCTCTCTCAGCCGGGCTTGGGGATGGCAGCTGGTGCCATTTTGCCAGTTGAAAGAAAAAGAGGGGAAAATCCTTATATCGGTGCTGTACCATTTGTGGGGGAAAAAAAAAAAAAAGAACACATCAGCGACATAGCCCAGTGTACCAGTGCCAGTTGCGCAGGCTGCTTATGTCACACTGGACAGGGCAGGAGGCTCTCCTTCAGGATGCAGGTGGCGGGGGGGTAGGTGCGCAGAGAGGAGGAGGCCAAGGAGGGGGAAAAAGCTGCAAGCAGCAGGCAGAGACAGATGGGGAGGAGTGGAGCTCCAATCACAGGTTCATAGGCTCACAGGATATTCTGAGCTGGAAGGGACCCACAAAGATCATCTAGTCCAACTCGCAAGCAAATGCCCACCCAGGGTTCGAACCCACAACCCTGGAGCCATGGGTACCACTCTCCATCCATCTGAGCACCCCATTATCTAGAGCATGTCACAGAGTTCCTCATCCAGTCTTTTCTTAAACACCTCCAGGGATGGCCTCCAGGCATGGCATGCCTCTGTCCTCCACTGCTGCTGCTGGCTCCTACCACCGATCATCCCACACCGTGTCACAGGCTGACCTTGGTGGGACTGTACTTGGGGCAAGGCCAGCCAAGGAAGGGCTAGGGTTAGCGTTGCTGTGGCAATGCTAGTGAGCTGCCTGCTTGGTATGGAACGCCTCCCAGCACCCTCGCCCCCCCAGCATCCCGGAGCCAGTCCCAACGAGCCAGATCCTGGTGGGTTGGGAGACCCTGGCTTGGTGCACTAAAACACCATTACTGGTTAAGTATAAGCTAGCTTTAAGTTTGCATTTTTGCTTTTGTGGAGTCACTGACCAAGGCAGAAATCCATCTTAATTCTCTTGGAAGTCAGACCTCATTGCTATGGATACTAGTCTTGTATTTCAAATGAGAAGATAACAGATCATCATTAGAAGCAAAGCATTCCTGCATTACAAAAGAAGCTGCAGCTCAGGGAAACTCGGTGAAACTTGTTAAAGTTTTGCTGTTTGAGTAGAAACAATTCCCTAAATGTTATTGGATAGATGGGCTGAGAAAAGAGGCATTATGTATAAAAACCAAAGCAAGTCTTTACATATGAAAAGTAAAGCCTTTGACACTGTCCCCCATAACAAACTCCTGATGAAGCTGCAGGCTTGTGGCTTGGATGGGTTTACAGTGGACTGGATCAGGAGTTGGTTGGATAACAGAGCTCAGAGAGTGGTGGTTAATGGTGCTGTGTCCGGTTGGAGGCTGGTCACTAGTGGGGNTTTCAGGGTGTTGTAGCCAGGTGGGGGTCGGTCTCTTCTCTCTGGCTACAAGTGATAGAATGAGAGGATACAAACTGCGTCAGGGGAGATTTAGACTGGACATTAGAAGGAACTTTTTCACAGAGAGGGTGATCTCTCAGTGGAACAGGCGCCTTCCCTGCCTGTGGGCTCACTAGCTGGGTGTCCTGAAGACACCAGTGGAACCCACCCCCTGGCTCCTGCATTCAGCTGCTGAGCGGGCCCTGAGTTGAAGGAAACCCCAGACTCAGATTGCATGGCACAAGGTTTTCATAGTCACTCGCAGCCCTTTCGCAGTCTGATAAAAAACCCCAGCCGCTGCTACCACCTGTGACTAGATCCTCGACCCCTGCGCTGCTGCTCTGAGCCCTGGCCCCAGCTGCCAGGAGCTCAGCTGGTGCTCGGCTGCCACTCGTAGCTGCATTCGCTGGCAGGCACCTGTACCAAGGAGGTAGCAGACTGGGGAGGGGTCAGAAGTATGGCCCCGCTGTGGCTTCTCAGCTTGCAGCAGAAGCCCAGGACACGCCTGGTGGTGGCATGGGTGCAGGGACCCCTCTGGAGATTCCCTAGGCAGGTACGGGGCAGAGAAAACACCCTTTGCTTCCCTGAGCAGTCCATTGTGTACAGAGCTTCTGGAAGTGCCCCACAGCTGTTTCAGGGCTGCGGGGGTGGGGTGATGGGGCAATTTGCATATTAATGAGCTGCCTATCAATACAGAGGGAGGGCTTCATGGTGAGGGGAATGGACCTGCGGTACTGCGATATTCAAGGGCCTTCTGTAATCAGTTTGGTTAGTGTGAACACAGCATGAAGATAACATGAAAAAAATCCAAATTGGAAATGTGCTGTCCTGTATTCCTTCTCACAACTGAGGCTGGATTGTATACCGAATGGTGAGGGCACAAGCAAGAATGGGTTCCACATCAGACAGACAGTGCTTTGGCCCACATGCTCATGTTCCCAGTTCACTGAGAACTGGTCTCTGATGTGCTATAGAAATGCTTCTTTGTTGGTTCCTTTTCCCTGCTGGTGGGGGATAATTTCTATTATTAAGAAAAGGAAATTTGACCTTGGCTGGCTGCCAGATGCCCACCCAGCCACCTTCTCACTTCCCCTTGCAATACAGAAATGTATGATGGTGACTAACAACGAAAGCATGAGGAATAAAGGGACCCATGCTTTCAAATTAAACATTTCCTACATCAGACCTTGAAAAACACAAGATATTATCTATGTAAACTATGAATAATTTTTTCCAGTTTGTGTCAAAATGAGACATTACCACAATGTGCAATAGAATGAGTTGCCAGAGGCAAATGCTTGTGTGATAACTCCCTCAGGTAAAAAAAGAAAAAAGCCAAACTAGCATGGTGTCAGCTATGATGTTTTGTTTGTTGGCAGCAATTTTCCACTTGGGAAGTGTTCTTCTCAAGTGTCAGAAACAAACCCTTTAGACCCCAGAAGAAGGGATAGAGTAATGTAACACATTAGGGAATGTATTTTTGTTTGGTTCTAATATTTTTTAACCCTTTTTCTTTTGAGGATCTTTATCACTTGCATACATAAATTTTCACAAATTTAATGCATTTCTAGTAATTGGAGATGAACAATATTGCAAAGCCTAAATTTGTATCTGAATTCCCTGTCTGTGATATGTTAATGACTTATTACAGTCATCTATATATTTTTCCATACGGGTATCTTTTAGTGGTAGGAATAACAAAGTGTTTGGTTTATACCTAAATAAAAGATGGATTCTGCTGATAAGTAAAAACCAGAAAAAGGCCTATATTAACGGGCCAGTATATTTGACGCTAGACAGCACAAGTATTTGTGGATGCCGCAAGTCTCTTATCTCTAATCAGAGATGTGCTTCTACTGAAAATACCCTGTCTTTGAAGACATGGCAGGTTCTCCAAACCCACTGAGTTAAATTTGCTAAACTTGTCAGTTCATGTGCAGTATTGTGCTGAAACGTCCTCCTAGATTTAAGTTAATTTCTTAGGTGTAGTCTTACAAATTTTCTCTGCAGAAATATGTATTTGCTTTGTATTGATGTTGCAATTTCAGGAGCTCCTTATTGGTCTGAAGTCTTTGCTTTCTAAGAGCTGTTAGACTGCAGACCACTCAGTTACAGTCACAGCAAGAAAACTACATTTTCTTTGAGATAAACCTCAGTTATTAAATACTTGCAAAGTCTGACATATTGCCCCTCCTCTCGCCTATGAACAGTTCAGCGTAAGGTTTGGCTTTGGGCACAACATGGTTTGAATACAGGTTGCATTCAACAATTGCAGTTCCACACTTCTCCCTTATCATCTGTTTCCCTGGCTTATGTTTTACTAGATTGAACAATCTGTGAGCGTAGAGTGAGACAGTTCAAGCCAACTGATTGGATAGAAAATCTTATTTTGGCAGATTAATCTTTTGTCAGGCAGGTCATTGTGCCAGTTGGTGCTGTGATTGCATGGTTACTACTTCTAATATTAGGGAGGAGTCTGGTGAGAAAGTGCTTCTTTCTGTGGCAACCCCTGATTTCATCAGACTGGTTGTAACTTTGTACTGAATTTCAGGACTGATGCTTTGATTTTGAGGCCCGAAGAATGGATTTAATGAAGTAATTTGTTGCGCAAATCACACTGGACTGGTTTTCAGCCTCCAGAAAGACTGAACTGTTAACTACCAACAAGGTTTGGAATTGCAATTGTCTTTATGAAGGGGGTAGTTTTGTCTTCATATATTACGTGCAATGACAAGCTAAAACGAATATTGTTAAAGTATTTGTCATTTTTCCCCCTGTTCATCACTACCTGTATTTCTCAAGATACTAATGTAAAGTTAGCCAGTCTGTAGTGTCCTTGATTCTCTGTGCATTTTTCTAAAGTGCAGCCTCGGGAACTTTTTCTTTAGGCCATGGACATTTCCTACGTTTATTTTTGGTTTGGTTATTGCCATACACCTCAACATAAGCAAGCGAAAGAGAATTAATACAAGCAGGTGGTGCTCTGTCTTGCATTAGAGAAGAGCTCTTTCAGTACAGACCTGCATAAGCTCTTGTGCAGCTCTTTCCAGAGAAGCAATTGCAGGGGATCACCACAGACAGGCATTTTACAGAACACAGGGATAAAACAGTTTTTCACTCAAGGCAGCTTCTCAGCCTAGACAGGTCTTTTCCTTCTGATCTCTTGTAAGTTCTGAGATCACTGTTTAGGGTGGTCTGTAGATACTGTAGAATCCAGGCCTTTCCCTGCAGAATGGATGATATACTCCAAAGTTTTGGGATGCATTAATCCAAACTTTGGTCCCATTCTAGCATGTCCTTGTTAGCTTTTTGGTGGAAAGGGATCTTTTCTTCTCTCAGGAGAAGGGAAGAGCTTGCTTTGTCTTATGACATTTATCTCCTCTGGAAATCTATTATCGTCTTTCTCTCTTAGAATTTTTTTTCTCTTTCATGAATGCTTTTATCACTTACTGTAACAATTCCTGACATCCATTTTTCTTATTTATGTTGGTATTTGTTCCTTTCATTTGATGTTAAGATGTTTAACTTCCAAAACCCTTCTAGTGGTATATGGACTGCTGCCTTTATGATGCCAGCAGTAAGATGCCTTTGCAAAACTTTCAAGTTAACATTCTGATGTTTCTTTCAGCCCTTACTTGGTGACAGTGTCCCACAAGTACCTGCAAAGGTATTTTGGGAGTGTGTGTGTGTCCCTCAGACTCCTCCTCTGTTGTAATGCCATAAAACAAATGGCATGCTGGTATGCTGACTTGGCTAGCTGTCAGACGTCTTTTCTCTGTTATTTTAACCTCTTTCTTTCTCCCTTTCTATCATCTTCTCCCACATGTAAACTCTCTAAGACAGGAAAATTGATTCTGATTTCTTTTGAAGACTGTCAAGTCTAATGGGGGCTTGGTCCTTGATAAGGACCTCTTAGTTGCTTAGGTATGTATGTACTTCTATTTGATATATCTAGTTCATGGAAACTTATCCTGCAGTTCCTCAGTCTTAAAACCTTATTTTCCTCCCAGCAGTTTTTTTACCTCTAATCTAACAATATTCCGTGTTCTCATTTCTACAATTTTGGACAATATTCACCAGTCAAAAAAGTCTTAATTATTTCACCCAAACTGGAAAAAAAAAAACAAACCCAAACCCCAAGTTTCCTGTTTGTCCTTGGTTTCTTCCAATCTTAATTAACAACAGTAACTTAATTACAGTCATTGGAAGCGCTCTCCTATGGAACAAGGCATTTACTACATGTATGGAAAACATGTTGTAGACCTTAGCAGTAGAACTAGGATTCTGAAGCTGTCTGGCTGTGCGTGAATAACCCTGTTGAATATATTCTCTCTCACTCTTGGCATGGCAAGTTTATCTCCCCCTACCAGATTTCTTTTAATTTTATTATTTTCTTCTTCAGCTCAGTAACAAGATGACCATATTCCTCCCCTTCTCTTGACTTTACTTATTGCAGTTCTATACTAATATATTTCTAAGGTCTGAGTTGCACATTTTAAATGTTCTTTTCTATCTAATATTTCAAACTGTTTATGGAACAGTTTTCTCAAAAGATGTGAATTTTAAATGTAATTTGTTAAAAAATATGAAAAAAATTTAGGACTAAAACATAACCACTAGAGGACAATAATTTTATTATTTGTAAAACTCTTAAGAACAAGATCAACATTAAAGTTCTTCACTAAAATAAGAAGCAATTCCAAATCAACAAGTATGCAATGAAGAACAAAAATCAGTTCTTCAATTACGAAAACACTTGTTTTGAAAAAAAATAACAATAAAATACCATGTTTTCTTTCTTTGTTTTCTTTTTTCCCCTCCCCAATAAGGGACCATGTTTTACTGAGATCATTATATTTGCTGTATGCATGTAAGAAATGAAAATTTTTACTTGGTGAGTGCTACTTTAGGCTCTGAACCCTGGAAGATCCCGTATTCAATCTAAAGCACATAAGAAAATCTCAGTAATAAAAGCTTAACTGCCTGGTATCTCAGTATAAAAATGTAATTCTATATCTATGCAAAATATACTGCTGCATTTGGAACCAATTTTGAACAGTATCAGATGATGACAAAATGTTGATCAAGTAACAAAGACATGGATAATTACAACATTTGATAAGATCTATGATATAGATTAGGTGATTTCCTATTGCAGTGTTGCTTGTTTTATGAAAATAGTACTTGCTTAAGATTTCTATATGTATATGTACAGTAATCCTTTGCTACTTTGCAATTCGCTATTTGTGGCTTCAATACATTGCAGGTTTTCTTTTTTTTTCTGCATCTTTTCCACTATTTACTGCTACTTCGCAAATTTCTCTTATCACGGCATCTTTCTGGAACCGATGCCCTATGACATTCAAGGGATTACTGTATTTCCTCTTTTTTATCCTTTCAATCCCTTAGAACAGTTTATAACCCTTTGGGTTGCCTTTTATTTTGGTTTTTGCTCTCCTCTTGCTACGTCAGTTGAATCAGGAGCATAAAATAAAATTTGGATGCATGCAATACTGATTTAATTCTTTCGTTCAAGATTATCTTGCTTGCTTTGTATAATGTAAATGAAACAGCCTCTGTTTGACCTCCAAAGACCGCTCTGATATCTTGCACACTATTCCCTGATGTTGTGTACTCTATAAAATATGCTGAGTTAGAAGAAACTCACCAGGATCATTAGGTCCCAACTCCTGGTCCTGTGCAGGATACCCCAAGAGTCACACCACCTACCTGACAACATTGTCCAAATGTTTCTGGTACTCAGACAGGCTTAGACTTTTGGCCACTCCCCTGAGGAACCTGTTCCAATGTTCAGTCACTCTCTGGGTGAAAAACCTTTTCCTGACAGCTAATCTAAACCTTCCCTGATTCATCTTCATACCATTTTCTCTAATCCTGTCACTGGGTTTCACTGCTCAGTACTATTTCATTCTCTTTACTGATCTCCATGTTCTATTTGTCTCTTCTTACTTTTCTGGTTGTTATAAAACTTCTCTTTTCCTCTGGGAAGTAGCAGCTGCTTGAATTCAGTAATTAACTGATGCACACCAGATCAAAGGGCTGAAGATAGGTCTTTAATCTGAAAGTTCGTTTAACCGTAATGCATAAAAGACTGCTGGAAACTTCCTGGATCAAAACATTGAGATAGTTGTCTCATGTTATATTTTCATTATGTTCAGGCATCTTATAAAGAGGTTCAGATACTTGAGCCAGGATGGGAAGATCACTCCATCATGGCTTATCGTAGGCACAATGCTAGATGGAAGGTACGACATTTCCTTTACAAACTCTATGCCAATAGGAGATACATTTCCTAGAGTCACTGGCCTTCTAATCAAGGTTTAACTGAGGCCACTGCTCTCTTTCTTGCTCCAGACATCATCACAACAGATTATGCTCTGAAAAAGAAAGTTACAGGTGGATAGCAGAATTTCAAAATCTTCTATGAACATGGGGGCTTGAGTGCCACAGAAAACATGTACATTGAAGTGCAGAGAAGATTTTTAGTACAGTCCTCCAGGTATAGAACTGGTCCAGTGGCATTTCCCACCATCATTAAATGTAGCTCTAGTTGTGGTTTAGGTTTATAGAGGTAGAGACTTCAATCATGAAAAGACAACTGTAATAATATAATATGTAGACTCTTTTTCTATTGTAACCCCTGCAAAGCAGAGCTCTTCTCACCATTTTTTTTTCCTTTTAATCCAGTTTATCCTTGGTTTTAGGCTATAAAATTCATCCTTGACTAATAATATTGACAGAGAAAAGACTATGCTTAATACGGTTCTCTGGTTGAAACATTAAACACTGGTTTTCAACTTCCAGGGAAAAATAAACAAAACAGTATTGGAATCATTTATGACAAAGCAGGAAATGGCTTGGGCATGCTTTCTTACTCTTGTCCTCAAACATGATTATGCTGTTCTGCTTATTGTATATTGCCTTAACAGCATCAGGATTAGACTTTGAATAAATTACAAGTGTATCGCTGTCCAAGAATAATCAGACTTATTGGATGCTGCATACAGGAGGATGCTCAAGCTGTATTAGCAGTGGTTTCTGACTTTTGTAGGGTATTGTCGTAAGACAGGAATACTGTCCCTCTGACTTTTTATGTTCTCCACTGTTACTCCAGTGTTCTTGTGGTGTAAAACCATTGGAAAAGTTATAGCCCTGTGTGAAACACACTAAAATAGGGATAAGTAATTTGGGGAAGAGATAGAGGGATTTAGGTAGGAATGCCTACCCAGAAAATGGAGATAGATTGAAAATTACTTTTAATAGTGAAATATTTCTTCTCAGGTATGTTCCTGAGATACCAGTATACCAAACTTAGCATATGTGTAAGCTCAACCTGTGTGCAAAGATGTGAACAGTAAAGGTTTATTACTATCACTCTTCCTAGGAGTAGCTGGGCTCACCCACATGTGACTAGATATAGGGACCCAGTGGTTTTGTGGGCCATATCCTGTCATGGTATCTCCTCACCACACATTGCTACCAACTATAGGAATATAGATTTTGTCCTTTGGAGAAGACTAAAAAAATAATACAATGAGCCCCTCGTTATTCATGGTTCATACCTTTGCGATTCATTTTTCAGCAAAAAAGCAGGGTCTGTGTGTGTGTAGATAATGTCACAAAGAAAGACAGCCCATGAATATGTGAATGAGCTCATGAATATTTAAATGAGTTCTGCTGTCACACTGCCCTTCTCACCCCGGCGACTGGGAGTGGCGTGGGTGTGGTGGCACCGCTCGATATGCAGCGTCTATTGTGTGGGGCAAGCAGTGCCACTCTGCCCACAACTGGGGAGGGCTGCCTACCTCCCACAGGCAGCCTGAGACCACTGCAGGCCTGTGCCAAACCGCCCACCGTTGCTGGGACCAAGCTTGGGCCAGAGCAGGACTTAGCATATGACTGAGCTGGGGATGGTGCCCTTGGTCCCATGCACTACATGTGCCGGAGCTGCCGCTCTGGCTTTTGCTAGCGGAGGCGGCATCCGAGTGCACTTGCAAATGGAAGCAGCACGAGGCTTGACAGTTGAATTTGCCTGATGTGAAATATTGGCTTGATTCAGCTGTGGCTCAGGCATGTTCACCAGCATTCAGCTGAGCTCAGCTGGATTCCCTGCTACCGCCACCCCCTCCCCTGCATTCCCCTTGTGCCCTGCCGTATCCCGGGCAGGGGAGGCTGTGCCAGTGCTCCAGAGAAAGGGCTGTGTGTGGTAGGCAGCGGGCAGTGGTCGCTTCTCCAGCAGGAGGAAGGGGATCAAAACTTCCAGGCATGGACTTTTATGGGCAGTGAGACTGCTGCCAGGACTACAGATAGCAGCAGTGCCACAACTCCTGCTTCAGCGCCTGCAGAGGCATTGCCTCAAATTCTGCTGCCACCTCAACAAGCGATCTGGCTAAAGAGACCTTTGCCGCCAGAGACAGGGGGGATAACAAAGCCTCTGCCATGATGGGCGGAGACACGTCTTCCATCCTGAAAGCCTTGATCCCACCACACTGCTGGATAACAGCTAGTGTTTTCCCAGAAAACACTGGGAAAACACTGGAAAGATTGGACCCACGATCCCACAGCCTTGAGAGGGAGCAGTCTCTCCCCACTGATTTTAATCATGAGGGAAAGAGACCATTTAATATTCTTCCTCTATGCCATAGAGTCCTTGCGGAAAGGTAAGAAATATTATCTGGCCTTCAACATTTGCTCAAGAAAATTTGATGTATTTATTCCTACCAATATGTGTACTTTCTTTTTTGATCACATTTGGAGAATTCTGGTCTTAGACAAATTTTCATTGCTTCCAAGTAAAATAACCTGCTCCTTGATACTGTTTTCAAACTTCAAAGAAAGACTGAGGAGATGGAAGTGTCAATATGTTATTAATTCTACAGTGGCAAGTTCCTGGCACCAGTCATTCAGATGAAGGGCTGTGATAAAGGAGAGCTTTTTAAAATTACAAGTTCAAGGTAGATATAGTACCTCATTCACAGCATCTTTAGGTGAAATGCTGAGGTGAAATTGGTGAACTTTCATTGATTGATTGATTGTTAATCACACGAATAACCAAGTTAGCAAATCACCTGCCCTTGCAAGATAGTATGAAGCCATTTTTTTAAAATTCTGTCATTCATGCGGTTGGTGCCAGAAATAGCATTTAAAAAATGAATTAAAATTGATCCAAGTAGTAGGTAGTGCAGATGCAGTTCATGTGAGCTGCAGCAATACCCGTTTTGCAGGAATAGAGGACACAAATGCACTTTCATTTTCCCCTCAGTGATATTTGATGAAGATGAACTAGATTAGATTATGATTATAGACAGAAAAAAAAATCTGAGGGAAGGGTATAACCTTGCCTTGCATATTGATCCACAAGAGTGCTGAATGTATTTACTCATGTTTGTGTAAGAAAGAAAGATTGCCCCACCGTGCCAGTGCAGCAGTGAAGCAGCAGGCTTCAAAGACTGCCTCAGTGTGTCCCTCCTCATGCGTTATGCTGAAATCCTTTTACATGTACTGGCATCTGAGCACCTCTTCACACAGACTTAATGTGAAAAGTCTGTTTTTCAGAGCCTTGCTGAAGCAATGTGATTTTTCTGATTTTTCCATGTAGTTACCTTCCATCTTTCACTGACACTACAATAAGCTTCCAGTTCATTACAGCAGCCTTTTACGAGCTGGTGAGCCCTTCTGGCATGTTGTTGCTATCTGGAGTGAGAGCCTTGCTCCTGTTCTGTCCTGTCCCTTTCCTATGACTTCACCATCTACCGCCTTGTTGCATTAGCTGTGCTGCTTTTTGACACTATGAGCCTATTTAATCCATTGCAATGACAGAAGACTCCAGAGTTTCCTGCATGGAGTACTTTTGTGACATTTTGATGTTGACACACAGTACTTGCTCTTACTGAGTAGACAGTGGTGTGGGAGGAGGGGACCAGAGGAGCTGAAGAAACCTTACCTAGTAGGTCACTGTATTGCTTACTCACTTCACCTGACTTCAGCTGACTCAGCTTGGTCCATCTGACATGTGAGACTTGTTGAAGTGTCCAAGCCGGTTGCAGAGATGGTCACAAAGCAAGACGAAGCATTGCTTTGGCAGTGTTTGCACATAAATGGTTTGGACCCCTTCCTGAAAGTATTCCCATCTCTTCCAAACAGCAACAAATAACTCTTTTTATGTGTAGTTGAGGAAGAGTACCAGGCGGCTCCTCTCTCTACAGCTGAGGAGAGAACCAGATTTAGTGCTGAGGATAGTGAGGGTGATGTGTGCAAGGGCACCTGGGAATATCAGCTCTCTCTCCTGTGAAGCATGGTAGAGGATATGGAGAAGTCCTGCACAAGAGATAGTCCTGAGAAGCGAATTTGTGTTGAGAGTTCATGTTGAATTTGCAGTACATGCAGCACGAAGAGTGTACTATTATCTGCAAATGGCTGCATTCTATATGTAAATTTCTGAAAAAAGATATATGTGGAACCCCCAAAAGTCGTTTTTAGTTAATGTCAGACTGCAATCCAATTTTAATGAATGCAGACTAAACTTTTAAAGAGCTTTCACTTAATTGACAAAATATTTATTTTTTGTGTTCTTTTATTTTTTCTTTATTAGTACACTGAACCCCCGCATGTTCGCGGTCCGCTATTTGTGAACTTCAGCATTTGCTGGTGATTTTCCCGTGAGATGTGCAACTTCGGCGTGTGCGCAAAAGCTACCGCAGCCTCAGTCTGATGGCCCCCAGCTCCGCTGCTCGCGGTGCCGGGTTTGCCCCCCCCCGCCTCCCCGCTCGCACAGCCAGCCCTGTCCCTGCTCCCCCCCGCCCTGCTCGCAGGTGTCGCGGCGCACCCCCATCCGTCTCGCTCGCTCGCCACGGCTTGCGGCGCACCCCCGTCCCGCTCACTCACTCGCTGTGGCTCGCCCCTGTCCGGCTTGCTCACTTGCCGCGGCTCATGATGCACCCCCGTCCCACTAGCTTGCCGCGGCTCGCAGTGCCGGCACTGGCCCCCCCACCCCCCCGCTGGTCCCGTCCTCGGTGCTCGCCCGCCTCGGTGGAGCACAGCCAGACATCTGAAACAAGCCCCGCTCCCAGGACCCACCCTCTTCCCAACCTTATTAGGGGAGGGGGCTTGGCTACGGGTGTGGCGTACTCGACTACGTAGTGGGTTCGCTATCTTTGTGGATTTCACAACTCACGGGAGGAGGACCAGACCCAACAGCCCACAAGTAACAGGGGTTCACTGTATTTGAGATGTGTTTGGAATATATTGCATAACATCAGTGCAGATTTTGCTACTAATATGTCTGGATTTTTGTGTGTTTGAATAAGTTTACTTTCTTATTTTTTTATACAATGTAATGTAGGATCTCTAGTATCCATGCTGCAGCCTTCAAAATAAATGACAATGAAATGGCTCTCTGGGACTAATTAAAAAGATGAGTCTTGATATTCATTCCATACTTCCACATAGAGCAACTTGGAAGTAGTACATCAAAACTTTAGACATACTTCTTGTCCTGTAGTTTCCACCTGATCTGTGAAAATTGCCTGCTGACTGCAGATACTTTAAGGCCAGAAAATTTTCCTTCTCTTTACAAGACTTCAGGTTAGCGTATAGCTCTTCATAAAGGAAGACACCTTGGCTTGCTCTTTGGTAGAGCAGAACCTCAGCTGAGCTTTCCAGAAGGTGAGGAAAATGCCCAGGGCTTTGGCCATGTAAGGGGCCTGCACACAGTGAGAAACTGAGTTTTTTGTGAACAAATGGAGCGGAGAGTGTGACAGGATGGATTGCAACAAGTTGAGAGGCCAGAGGCCCAGAGGGAAAGAGATTTTAGCAGAGAATGGTGTTTGGATAGTTACTTATCACATACTGAAATGCTAGAGATTTGATAATAGCAGAGGATTTTCAAAGACAAAAGGATTCATTACTTTGTTTATTGTATGGCTATGGTCGTAATTTAAATGGCAGTAGTTGAGAATATGGAGGTTAAACATATTCTGTCTTCACCCCTTCTCTTGCTTGCCCTTGTTGTTTTTCAGTTTGTGGGTTTTTTCTCCCCACTGCAGTAGTATTTTTCAATGAATTCCTCAATTTGAAAAAAGTGCTTCTCTTCTCAGACCGTAGGACTGGAGAACTAAACCACAAAGTATTAGAGCTGTGTGATTTAGCACATTCATGTTTAAATAAGGTTTTATTTTTGAACATAAAGGAGGTGATATCAGCCTCCAGATCAAAAGATCTTGATACGTATTCATTCTACTCCAGTCTGGATTTTATGATTTTTTCTAATTTTCCTATGGTAAGAATGACATAATCAAACAATCATGAAAACTGTCTAAATCAAACTTACACCACTGGAAAGTGACAGAAGCATAAGCGGATGTTTCAATTTAATTTAATTCTAATTTTAGCAGGAATAAATGAAGAGTTCTTTTATCCAGATCTGCATTTGTAATTGGAGTTTTAAGTGGATATACTTGCTGTCTGTCAAATTCTATTTTTTTTAAATTCAGAAATATTGTGGATTTATGGCTCTCTGAATTTCTGTGGAAAAACAAACTTTGATTAGGTAGGCAAGAAATTATCTGGCTTGTCAAATGATATCTGCTTTCATGTTAATTACAGAAAATAATACTGTTACAATAAAGATCAAAATTTTAAAAAGAAAATACCTTAATTCAAAAAGAAAAGATGAATACCTTAGCTCACTAATATATTAAATGTATGTGATGGTTAGTTTAGCAACCGCTTGCTTCAGCAAGCTTTCTGACTGACTCTTCTGGCATCCTAAAACAAACACTGAGATCTCTAATGTTAGATACTCTGACTCAGAGACATTGGTTTTATTTAATTAAGGATCTCTATAATGAATTGTTTAAAGTATTGGAAATAAATGTTTCATGTCCTCATCTTCCCAGAATGGTCAATCAGTTCTGAGTATTATTTCTTAGGGTGTAATGAAGTAATAAATCACAGACTATATACACTTCTAATATCTGGTTTTCCATATTTTTGTTAAATATATATTATCCATCTGTGCTAAATGTGTATTATATCAGACTTTTTGATCATTAGCTGGGATCTATCCTTCCTAATTTCTTTTTCTCTATAAAATTTTAACATCTTCCAGGAGCAAATCAGAACATAGAATTGTATGAAGTGTAGAGACTGTTAATTTATATGAGAAAGGATAGCAATGAGAAGCTGCCACACATCTGAGTCCAAATCCCCACTAATTTGTTGACTGGAAATGAAGCTTCTCAAAACTTTATATATGATCTTCAGCTTTCTTCATTTTTTAATGTTCATCTTAGAGGCATGCAAAGGTTGAAGATGTAATTAATGCAAGTTAAGGCCATATGTACCTATTTTGAATGTCCCTTAAGCACCATATTTGATGAAGTATCTCAAACGAGCACACTTCAAATCCAGCAATTTCTGACTGGCTGGACACTGTAGACTGGAAAAGCTAAAATGTGCTTAACTGCTCCCACTGCTGAAGTAGTGCTGAGTAGCCTGTGCAAAGTAGCATGTGACAGAGATCATGTATTTTTTNTATTTCTGTCCCTAACAGCTGCCTTCATTTGCTAACACCAGTTGCTGTATGTCAGTTTCGTGATGGGGAAAAAAGCCCCATTTCTCTGATCTGATTCATCACAAGCCTGTGATGAATAAGTGGCTAAAGACAGGAAACATGTAGGGATTGAAATTAATGGCCAAAGGGAATGAAGATAGGGAAGAACTTCTGTAATTGGCAGCTGTAATCATGTGATTGAAGAGGACTATGGTTTCATGCTATGCTTAACCCAGTGATGCTGCAGGCTGCCAGTGAAGGATATTCCAATTTCTTCTCCATCCCCAATGATTGTAGATCAAGTGTATGGAAAGCCAACCAACCTAAACAGAAGTTCTCCACTGAATCTGCTGACTAAGCAGGCTTGTAACCTTCTCCTTGCTGTACCAAATGAAGGTGGGAGGAGGGATTTGCTAGCAAGATAAAACATGTTGTTATAATCTGCAAATAAGCTTAGTTACTTCCCATAAGAAAAAATTGAGAAAGCGGCCTCAGATATTGGTTTTCAAAATGATAAGGCACATTTATTTAACTATAAACACTAAATGAATGGAGAGAGAGAAGGAAAGACAGAAAAAGTTGGAAAAAAGCTAAGAATTATGTTAAAAAGGAGAAGCATAGAAAAGATTACCACCACATTTGATGACTGTTAACCCAAGGCTGATGGAATGCAGCAAGCTGTTTCTCAGTGGTTGCCAGCACACGTGCATGTTCTCCTGGTTCAGGGGGTTTCAGCTGGGTTGCTTTTTGGCCAAAGAAGGAGAAAAAGAATTCTTGGTGCTATAGTATCTTGATTTGAACCTCTGGCAAGGTGAAGTCATTGTAGCACACTGGGCTGCCTGGCCACGTGTGCAGGGAAAGTTTAGACTTGATATTAGGTAAAGGTTTTTTACTGAAAGAGTGATTCGGATGTGGAATGGGTTGCCTGCAGAGGTGGTTGAGTCACCAACCCAAGACATGTTCAAGGGGAGGCTGAAAGAGGTGCTGAGTGATATGATCTAGATGTAGATGATAGGTTGTTTGGATTATAGGTTGGACTAGATGATCTTCAAGGTCCTTTCCAGCCTTATCTATACTGTGATACTGTGACTGTGGTAGGCTCTGCTCTAGCCTGGAGCACAGGGTATGTAGCAAGAGTTCACAGGTTATTCTCAGTTGGAAAGGACCCACAGGATCATCTAGTCCAACTCCCAAGCAAACGTCCACCCAGGGATTAGGCCTACAAGCGTGGAACCACAGGCACCACACTCCATCCATCCAAGCCTCCCACCAACTAGACCATGTCACTAAGCTCCTCATCAAGTCTTCTCTTAAACACCTCCGGGGATGGCGATTCCGCCACTTCCCGGGGCAGACTATTCCACTGAGAAATTGCTCTCTCTGTGTGAAACCTCTTCCTAACATCCAGTCTAAACGTCCCCTGGCANTCCATCCCCAATGATTGTAGATCAAGTGTATGGAAAGCCAACCAACCTAAACAGAAGTTCTCCACTGAATCTGCTGACTAAGCAGGCTTGTAACCTTCTCCTTGCTGTACCAAATGAAGGTGGGAGGAGGGATTTGCTAGCAAGATAAAACATGTTGTTATAATCTGCAAATAAGCTTAGTTACTTCCCATAAGAAAAAATTGAGAAAGCGGCCTCAGATATTGGTTTTCAAAATGATAAGGCACATTTATTTAACTATAAACACTAAATGAATGGAGAGAGAGAAGGAAAGACAGAAAAAGTTGGAAAAAAGCTAAGAATTATGTTAAAAAGGAGAAGCATAGAAAAGATTACCACCACATTTGATGACTGTTAACCCAAGGCTGATGGAATGCAGCAAGCTGTTTCTCAGTGGTTGCCAGCACACGTGCATGTTCTCCTGGTTCAGGGGGTTTCAGCTGGGTTGCTTTTTGGCCAAAGAAGGAGAAAAAGAATTCTTGGTGCTATAGTATCTTGATTTGAACCTCTGGCAAGGTGAAGTCATTGTAGCACACTGGGCTGCCTGGCCACGTGTGCAGGGAAAGTTTAGACTTGA
>WEKX01022306.1:0-12707 GCA_013390025.1 Pitta sordida
TTTCTTAAACAGTCCAAAGTATGCCCTTAGGAACTCAGTCACTTTTTGAGTAACAGCATTACACAGCTTAGAGAAATGGGATTTGAAAATAATGCATTATATCAAAATTGCAAAAGGAATTTGTGTTGCGAGAATGCTAAGTTTACCACAGCTTGACCAGCCATTTGGAAAAGACAGATATCTTCCTGGCTTCCAAAGTAATAAGAACAGCAGTAACTGTAGTCTGGCAGCTTTGGGAAGGTGCTGGGAAGCAGGAAGCTTAGATCTGTTTCTTAACCAGTAAAGGAGGGGATTCTACTCTTTTGCACTCAAAACGACTGTGGAGAGGGGAAAAAAACAATTGAAATACCTTAATTTTCACAAACACTCATGATTTCAAAGAATGTCTTGTTTCTTACAGTTTCCAGGCAGTAACAATGAAAGAATCATCCATGGATAAGACAAATCATAGTTATATTTACTTATTAAAGTTCAATATTTGAAGAGGTTTTTACTTACTATATCACAGTGCAGTAGCGGATTAATTTCATTGTATTTCTGAATAATATGTTAACTCTGAATGTCTAGCTGACCCACCTTGCCCTGAACTAGAGCTTCTAGTATCAGATTTATGTGGGACATCAGGGGATTTGACTCTGATCCAAGATAATCTACTTGAAAGAAGATGAAGTCTATGGAAGGCTCACACAGGAAGGAAACAAAAAGATGGGGCAATCCTCCACAGACCAACCACAGATGGCTATAATCCCTCTGAAGTTTTGACAATGTTGCCTCACCGTAAGTTCAGAGGTTCACAGGATATTCTGAGTCAGAAGGGACTCACAAGGATCATCTCATCCAACTCTCATGTGAACGCCCACACAGGGATTGAACCCACAACCCTGAAGCCATGGGCACCATGATCTGTCCACATCTCGTTGCCCTTCTTTGGACTCGTTCCAACACCTCAATGTCTTTCTTGCAGTGAGGGTTCAAGAACTGAACACAGTACTTGAGGTGTGACCTCACCAGAATGAGTACAGAGAGATAATTTCTGCCCTAGTCCTGCTGGCCACATGATTTTTGATACAATCCAGGATGGCAGTGGTCTTCTTGACCACTTGGGCACACTGATAGCTGTCGACCATCATCCCCCAGGTCTCATTTGGAAGAATGACAAATTCTACTCTCCTTTGAATACTTTAGCCATAAAACTTTGGAATACTTTCCCTTTAGAATATTTTTGGGTACTCATTGCATTTTTAATTATTTCTGGACCATGGCCTACAGTCAACAGGAGATTGGAAGGACTCTATCATATTAAATGGTTTATGACAGCTAATTACACAGAAAAGTAAAATATATATGCTTTAAGCCTCTTACAGTGGAAGAAGTATATTCAAAATTAATGCTCTAACAGCTAAGGCACTATATAAAAACTGACCAGTGGTGCTGTTTTTCCTATTTGTCTATTGATGCAGATGGAAAGCATGAGGAGGACATGGTTGCTCAGTGAAATTGTAAAGGATTTATTTTGAGAAAGTGGGAAAGATTATGGATATTGCTGTTATATTAACAGAGGCAATTGCTGTATTGAAATATTTCTGCTCTTAGCACCTAGATTCTAATACATCTCTGCTGGTTAGTTCTAAGATTCTTCGTACAAGGCAACTTTTTTTCCTTTTTTTTTTTTTTTTTAAATAACATAAACTTTCTATTGCATTGCCACAACAGCAAGTTCAAAATTTGGTATTCCACCAATGTAACTAATTGCTATAAAACATGTAAAGCATCTGGCTGACTGATGGTATGTTTCTGTGAAATGATTCTGAAAGCAATGTTTCTTCTGTCTTAGTTCTAAATCAATCTCCCCTGAACAGACACCAACCTACAAGTTAGAAATAATTTATAAACTACAGAGAAATCCCATGCAAATGGTGTCCTAAGGAATGATTATATTGCTTCTGAACTGGACTAACCCAGAACATGGGTACGGGGACTGTTGGACTCTGACTTCCTCATGTGCATAGACACAACATTTTCTTTTTCTTTGCATGAGATGCTTCTTACTTGTGAATTTCCTGTTCTCCTAAAAATTTAGGTTCACTAATCTGCATCACTTTGAGTTGGAGGAGAAGGGGTTAACATGAGAATCCATAGAGTTAAGCAGTAAGGTTGTGTACTTGTAGGGGTAGTCAACAATATGGATAAGGCAGGACAAAGAGAACAAAACAGAAAAACATAGGACAGGGATCTTGACAGACCAAAGGACAAAAACATGTTTAGTCCAAGTCTGCAGTTTGCTGGCTTTTGACAAAAACAGCTTCTTGATGAAAGTTGAAAAGGGCACAGGAGGAAGATTTTGAGCTTCCCTCCTCAAAGACTCCTGAAGCCTGTTGGACTGGGCAGAGACTGTGAGAGGACCTATGATAATGAGTTCCTGGAACTAATTTTAATATGTAATACCTATTCTTGGAAATATAACATATATGTATAAGTTACCATGAATAACTTTAACCCTGCTTACTACCTTCCCTGGAAGGCAAGTTTTGAGAAGCGATTCCCTCGTTCTCCAGTGCTGCAATAAACCATATACCTCCTCTATAACTTGCCGTGAGTTGTAAGGTCTGTCTCCATATACCAAGTTGAAGTTTTGTACTTATCATATGTAATATATGTTCATAGCATAAGAATATGGAAAACAGAAAGGAAAAACTCTAAATAAGGATAGTGTATCTATAAATAGCAAGTGAGTGATCCTTCCACATCTGGGTGTGTCAAACTCTGTGACAACCCACCCTTAAGGGTGATAAGTACATGTGATAAGTACATGTAATGGTGTTCAGTCTTGGGAAGTCTTCTGGAAGCCATCCCAGTCCCAATAGAGGGCTTCCACTAGGAGACTTCAGCTGTGGATCTATGCTGTACCTGCACAGCTGCAGGGCATGCTGTGGGGCACAAAAGGCTAGCAGCCACCTGGATTGGCCATAGGGGTGGTTGTGGAGTGACATATCAGGCACAAGGGTTGCCATTCTCCACTCCTTACACATTCAAGTATTGCCTTCATATTCATGTTTAGTTGAAATAGAAGTATTATCCAAACAAGGTAACAGGATCACAGAAGTGTAGAGAAATCCAGATTTTGGAGTGCTATGAGATATTTGAAAGGTCCTGGATAACTAAATTTGACAACTGGCTTTCAGTACTTGAAGGGGACCTATAAGATGGATGGAGACAAAATTTATAGCAGAGTCTGGTGTGATTAGAAAAAGAGTGATGCTTTTAAAATGAAGGAGGGTTGTCAAATATTAAGTGCTTATGTATTCATTTTTTGTGTCTTTTTAATTTTTTTAACTATGGTATGTAACAATTATTAACAGTGATTCCATTCATTGGCTTCTTTACCAGACTACATTTTTTTAACAACCATGAAGTTTTGTAAATTAGTCAGTTTTACGATGAAGACTTGTCTGCATACAAGGGTTAGAAGTACCTGTGATTCAAATCCTCAGTTTTATAGTGTAGTCTATTTTTATTGCACAATTATTTCAACATCCATCAATTTATAATGAAAAAGACTTGTTTATGAGCCTAATAAATACACAAAATATTATGGAATCATGAAACAGATAATTATCTTTGTGAATTTAAAGTCATGTCCTTGCACATGAAAACTAATTAGTGGTTATATGGATTCCTGACTTAAACTTCCTTTTTCTCTCCATGTGGTTAACTTAAATTCAAAATATCTACAGTAATTTTACTGTTTTTTTAAAAAGAATGTTGGAGTTTATAGTTAATAAAAGCTATTATGTTAGATTCCCTATACACTCAGAATTGGCTAGTATTTAATTGTCACCTATTTATTTCACATAGTCACAAACTATTCCCATTTCATCTTAGAATTACACACTGATCTCAGCTTTGTTGAGGAGGCTGAATTTAGGCACAACCCAAGCAATAGTTCCCTACTCTTGGGACAGCTATGTGGGCAAAAATATCAGGACTCTTCCTTCCCTGTGTGTAGCTGACTTAAAATTAAACACAGCTGTGCCTCATGCTGAACTTAGCATAATTTTGCCACTTGGGGGTGTGCAGGAAGTTTGGACAGTGATAGATATTCCATGCCTTGTGTTAGGGTTTGAGGCAAATTGGGGACTGAGCCAAAAAAAAACCCCAAAACAAAAAAACCCACCCCTCCCCTTCCCCAGGTTCAGGAAAAGCAAAGGAAAGTGCAGAAAATATAAGCTATTTACTTCAGTAAACACACAATTCAAGATACAATAGTTTTAAACAGCAAGAGAAAAACCTAAGATTTCACAGGTTTTTCCGATTTTGAAGGGACTCACAAGGATCATCTAGTCCAACTCCCCACCAACTAGACCATGTCACTGAGCTCCTCATCCAGTCTTTCTCTTAAACATCTCCAGCCTGAGAGAAGAGATCCACACCCACCTGGTGGCAGCCTCCCCTCAGGTAGCTGTAAACAACAATTAGGTCACCTCTGAGCCTCCTCTTCTCCAGGCTGAACATTATCCCACAAGTCCTGTGATGTAAACGATCCTGAGTGGAAATTTGAGATATCCTATAGTCCTGTGATGTGAAGAGTCCTGCAGGACTCGGCCAAATTCCACCAGACAGTCCCAGAAGAGACTTCTCAGGTGCCCAGAGAGTAGCTGGAGCTCAAGGTCCTGATTACTGGAGGCACTCAAGGGAAAAAGCAGGAGATGAGCAGGAAGAACCCCTGGGGGGCGGAATTGCAGGCCATCTGTCTCTTCTAGTGTTTGGAGTGCAGCAAAGAAATGTCCAAGGAAAAAAAACACCGGGGGTCTCCCAGGGCTGTATCACACTCACCAGAGGAGCCCTTCTCCAGCCCTCTGTATTCCAGCTGTGGGAGGGAGTGTTAACAAGCTCCAAGTCTGTGCAGCTTGGAGTGACCTGCATATTGGTGGAAATTTTCTCCTTAAGTTGCTGCTTCTGGGGTTTTTTTTTCCCTCTTCCAGACAGAGAGAGAAAATGACCTTGGTCACTAAGGACCAGTATCCACAACAAAATTCCCTCATAGACCGAAGCCGAAGCACAAACATATAGAATATATATACACAATTGAGTCACCCTAGGATGCCTTGAGTACATAAGTAAGGAACGATGAGGCAAACTTCCCATGCTTTACTGACAATAATTGATGTTACACACTATTTAGTAGTAAACTGAAAGCATTTATAACACAATGATCTGTGAATCTGTGTGAATCTATTGTAGCAAAGATTAGTGGTCCTACTTCTTGCAAAACATCTGTTGCTGTTCATTTTCTAAACAAGAAGCTGCATATCCATTTTTTTGCTTTATTTTTTTGCTTTATTTTTTCTTCAGTAAAGTAGTGATAGACAAGTTCAGTGACTTCTTTTTCAGCATGCAATTTATTCATGAAGACACAGTTGTTTCAGCTGGTGGAAATTAAAGCAGAATAAGGACTGAGTGCGAGTTAGTTGTGTAACTGCTAGCAGAAAAAGGTCCTGTCCAGATTCGTATCTCACTGAATTTATATGGGTTGGAGTAAACTCACTGTGAGAGTGTGTGTGAGGACCTAGGTCTGTAGGCATATGGTATGCAGCCAACATGGCTGAATCCACAGAGCATACATGGCCTGGGATCCATTGTCTGGCCTGTCAACCAAGACTGGTATCCTGACCACACCACACCCTCTGGAGCTCCTATTTGGCTGTGGCACCCACCACTTTGGCTAGGAGAACATTGTTAGGTCAATCACTCGAATGGCCCACCTGCAAGGGGTAGCCATGGTGGCCAAATCTCATATATACAGCACAGATAGGCCCTAGTTTGGTCTTTCTCTTGGGGACCTGTCATTGTGATGCGATTTCCACAGGATTCTTTGATGGTAGGTAGCTATGTCTTATTTTAATCTCCTGTCTTTCATTAACCTTTTAATCTCTTGTTATTTTCTTCTTCTTCTGGGTAACTTAATGCCAAAGGGCTTGTATTCTACTGAGCTGGGTTACTGATTGCTTTGGACTGGGTGCTTTTGTGGACTGTGTCTTTGCTGGATGCTTTCTGTATAATGCTTCTGCCTTGGTTATATGTTACCCCAGAAACTTCTGCCAAAGCACTTATTTTCTAAATTAAAAGAAGTTCTCTTGGGAAAATGCTTGTAGCATGCTCTCTTTACATGATTCAAGGTATCAAAGAACCATAGACTTTGCAAGAGTTCATGTGGGTGAAATCTCTTGGGAGTCTTAAATACATATATGTAAAATGCCTGGGCAACGTGTGGATTAGACCCAGGGTGTTGCAATGCCACAATGCCTAGTGTTAATAGAAATGGATATAAAGCATAGAAAACCATTATCCTTCTCTATTTCAGCCCGGAAGTGAAACATTGCATTGANGTATAAGAAAACAAAGCAAATTCTGCCAAAATTATAACAGACAGAGGATATTGTCACTATCACTGAAAATATGTACAGGATGTCTCCAGAAAGACTCATTAATTAGAGAACAGAAAAGCAGTAATGGGCTTGAACTGTGGAAAGAGAGTCCTGGATTGGATTTTAGACACACCTGCAAAAGTACAAGCTCAGCTAAATGAAAAATCTTCCAGAATACTTAACATTACTTCATAAGCCTTTCCATTTTTTTCAACTTACTACTTGTAACAAGATCATGGCTTTTTCTTTTACTCCTTATTTGTTCTCCATTCATTTGTACTTAAGTATCTTATTAATTGTCAGCTCTGCTTTTTGTTTGTTTGCTTTAACTTGAGATTCCAAAATCTTTTGCCTACCCAACCCAAACCTATCTTCTCTGTCATATGGGCTGGGAGGTCAGACCAAGCAGATGTGGAGGTCCATCCCAACTGCTGCATTAATCTGCTTTTAGTTATCCACCCCTAGATCAAATCTCCTTTTCATCCCTCTCAGTGACAGGTTTCGTTGATTGAATGGACAACTTGATACTCTGCATACATAAATGTCTTTATTACTCTAAACTGTCTTTGAGGAAGTATACTGAACCTTATTGACCGTACTAAAATGGAAAAGTAAACATTTATCACTCCAGCAGAAGGTCCCAAAAATTATAAAGGCAACTTTCTTCCAGAAGATCATCTTCTGAGTTTTCTTACAGGGATCTGCAAAAGCAGTCCCACAGAGTGATAACAATTCTAAATATCATACAATAATTTGGTATAGAGACTTCACTGTAAGTTAGCCCTTCTAGTGAATCTTTTTAGTGACAGAAATAACCCTGCTCCATATTTATTATAAGGTATATTTTCATTTAGGTACAGGGCTTGCCTAGAAAGGTACCTTATATCCTCACCCCCACTTTGTGAGACCCTATACAGTAGAGCAGAGTCATACCTACAAGGTGAAGGCTGAGAGGCTAATTCTCAAAATTTTCCAAGAACTCATGATTTTACATATTTTTTGAGATTGTTCCACACTATTCTGATTACAGAACCACTTACTGTAAAGATATAATCCTGGGGGCTGCAGCAAGTAGTTAATTAGGCTCTATTGCCCTACAGCACAAGACCTTGGTTGTCTGAGAATAACTTGAAGAATAATGGTGTTACTGATGTGATTGGGAAAGTGAGTTTACTAGTCTGGATAGCACAGAGGGCAGTGGAATCTAGGTATCATAAATTAGAGTAAATTATGGTATTTAGTGATGTCCTAGTTCTGGAATAAGCTCCTGAGTTACTTAATATCCAGCAGCTGCTAGCATACAAAAGAATTAAACAGAGAACACAATAATGGAGCATATCAGCATATTTATACAATCCTGTCTACTTATGGGAAATTTATCAAGCAAACATTTTTTAATCTTTCAAAACACTTAGTATCAAAGCTGGATCAATGCTGAGAGATATTTTTAAGAGTTGTTTTTCAGGACAAACAGTACCTCTCTCTTAACTGTAAAATTAATAGGGAAGGTAGCATTGAAGAAATTTGCTGTATGCTGGAGATGCCGACATGAGTGAAAAAAATTGTTGCAATATTGCACTCAGAAGAAATAATATGAGAAAACAGATTTTTTAGGTATAAAATACTAAAGGCCAAGTGAACAGAGCTGAATTCCGAATTGCTTCTCAAAGAATTCGTTCACAAGAAAATAAATTGCACTAAAATCCTTCATGGAAAAAGTCTGCTATGAAAAAAGATTAATTCCCTCCTACTAAAAGCTGTATTTCATTGTTAAAGTTTTGTAAAGTCCAAATAAACTTCAGTCCTAAATAAATCAGGCAGATCCAGCATTAGAGATGAAAATCTAGATTTTTTTAATGAACTTATGTACTATAAATAGCTTTTAAATAATTTGACACAATTCAACATTAGGTAGTCCAGAGAAGGTCATCTCAGATGTAAGAGATGTCAAGATTCTATTGGAATTTGAAGATGAAAGCAAGGCAGCATCAGAGTAGACACAGTGACAGTATTCCTGGATAAGCCTCATGTACTCCTTGCTCCACTTTGTCCCTTCAGCAACAAAGGTGTTCTAGGCTTCTGTATTTATTTAGAAACAGAGTTCAAGGAGGAAAATATGCAGCAGTGGGTTAAGATCAGTTACTTGACCCATACCAATCCATATGCTGCATTCAGGGAAGCAAAGAGAAATTACTTGCGAGGCTGCTTTCTGTCATCTTGGAAAAGTCATGGAGCTCAGGAAAGTTCCTGGGTAATTAAAGGAAGCAAATGCTCTACTCACCTTCAATTGATACATGGGATGTCATTTACCTTAACTTCAGCTGTGTTTTCAACACTGAATCCCACAATATTCTTGTATCCAAGTTGGAACACTACTGTCTGGGTGGGTGAATAAATACACGGGTTAAAACTGGTTCAATGATTGGGCTCAGGAGGTCATGACTAATTGTTCATAATCTACATGGAGGTTGGTAAAATATAGAGTAATGCAGGGGTCTGTCCTGGTGTCCTAGGGTGATTCCATTGTGTATTTTTATTCCATATTTTTGTGCTTTGGCTTCAGTCTATGAGGGAATTTTGTTGTGGATACTGGTCCTTAGTGATCAAGGTCATTCTCTCTCTCTATCTGCAAGAGGAAAAAAAGCCAGAAGCAGTAGCTTGAGGAGGAAATTTCCAGCAATACCTCCGGAATACCCAGGTCACAGCTGCAGAGCCTTTGAGCTTGTTAACACTCTCTGCCACAGCTGCAGTATACAAGGCTTGAGAAGGGCTTGTCTTGGGGAGGTGTGCTGAGGCTCTGTGGTTTGTTTTCTTCTACATTTCCTTATTGCACCCCAGCCTCAGGAAAGACAGAGACAGCCTGCAATTCCCACCTGCCCCTGGATTTTCCCTGCACATCTCCTTCTTTCCCTCAAGCGTCTCCAGTCATCAGGACTCTAAGCTCCAGCTACTCTCTGGGCTGCTGAGAAAGGTTTCTTCTGGGACTGGTGCAATTTGGCCGAGTCCTGCAGGACTCTTCACATCACAGGACTGTATGGTATCTTGAATTTTCCCTTGGAATTGTCTACATCACAGGACTTGTGGGATATCTCGGGTTTTCTCTCATAACAGTCGGTTTTGCTGTTTAATACTACTATATCCTGGCTTGTGTATTTACCGAAGTGAATAATTTGTATTTTCCACACTTTCCTTTACTTTTTTTTGAACCTGATGAGGGGGAGGGGTGGGTGTTTCTTGGCTTAGCCCCCAATTTACCCCAAACCTTTACACCTGGGAACTCTCCTGCTTAACGTTTTAATCAGTGGAGGATTTGATGGAGCATACCTATCTTATCTGCTGATGGCACCAAACTGGAAGCAACATCTGGTATGTTGGAGGGTAATGCTGCCATCCAGAGGGACTGAAAAACCCTGGAGGAATGAGCTAACAGGAAGATAACTAAATTCAGGAGTGTCAGATGAGAATCACTGGTCTGGGGAAGGAAGAGTCCCTTGCAACAAATACAGTCTGTGTGTTGACTGAGCAGGTAGCAGCCTTGTAGAAAGTCCCTGGAGCTCTGGTAGATAGTCAGTTGAACATGAGCTAGTAGTCACCTGCCAGCAAAGAGTTCTGCTCACAGGAGCAGAACTTGTAGATCAAAGGAATAGATTATCTTTCAAAAGTGTCTCAAATATTGCATTCAGGTTTGAGCTCCCAGTATTGGACAAACGTAAGTCACCTTGACAATGTTCAGTGTAGGGCCATGCAACAATCTAGTTTTGAAGCCATACAGGCTTAACTGGGAATACTACTTTTCTTTGACTTTCAAAGGATTTTGCTTAACCAGTCTCTTGCAAAATGCCTTTGGTTTGTTATTATCTATGAAGTTGTGTTCTCTAAGAGAATTTCTTTGAATTTAATGAGAAAGTAAGTATTTTGGCAAAAGCGCTTATGGGAATAACATACAACCAATGAAAAATATTACATTAAAACATTAGACAATTTAGTGAAATATTACTCATTGGTTTTAAGTTAATCACAAGAGAAAGAAAAGGATAGAGGAAGAAAAGAGATTAAAAGACTGAAGAAGAAAGATATTAAAATAGGGAAGAAAAGAGAGAAAGAGAGTGAAGAAAGAAAAGAGAGAAGAGAGAAAAGTAGTTGCCATAAGTCACGTCAGATCTTCAGAGAGCAGACTAGACTCCCAGGCCTCGGGACAAAAAGCTGACTCCTATACTCTCTAAAATGGAGACCTCAGCTGCCATGGCCACCATCCCCAGGCAGGACATCTTGTCCTCTGGCTATTTAATACTCTACTAGCCAGTGACGGGTGTCACAGACAAATCAGGAGCTCCAGGAGTGTGGCATGGGCCGTGCAGGCCTTCCTTGATAGGCAGTCACATGGTCCTCAGCCATGTACTTTGGCCACCTTGGAGCATGTGCTCATCCTGGGCATAGGACCAGATCTGCTCCAAGCTGGACCATGTGGCTGTGGGTTTCTGGCTCTGACATGCACACACAAGTTACTTTGTTCTGACCCAAATGATTAATGAAGTGCAATTCAGATGCAGGATCCCACAGGACCCCATAAGGGCTTGCTCTTATAGTGCTTGTCCCATGAGGAGAGGCTGAGGGAATGGGGCTTGTCCAGCCCGGAGAAAACACCTTCAGACGGACTGAGCAGTAGTGCCCTATCACATACTGAGAGGTACATTACCTTAATGTCCATGGTGAGTATTTGTAAGGATTTTGTAATCTAAATTTCTTAATTTGAGAAGACATTTAAGGAGAGGGGGAGAAGCAAGTTATAAACCTAATGACAGCAAATTCTACTCATTCTACCAGACAAAAACAAGGCTTTGTCATATATTAATTTATTAGATTAGAGTGTGAATGTGGTGAGTAATAATGCTGTCTTGACAGTGAGTGATAAGGAGATTTTTATAAAATATTTATGATATTGTGTTTTTTTGACAGAGATGATTATGATTGAATATTTCTAAGGTCACCATCACACTGAAGAGTTTTGACAAGATATTTATGAAGGCATTCTGGTCCCAAAGACTGATGTAGATATGGAAGTGATGTAAATTAGATGATTTCATGAAATACAAATATATCAAGGACTATTAAGCTCAAAGATATCAGTTCTGACTCAAGGAGTTAGATAGCTTGAAGTTGTGAGGTTGTCCCTGAGACATATCAATATCTACTTATGCATTTCTTAAACTCTTTTTGTAAGTAGTATAGAATAATTACAGATGAAGTGAAGATATGTTAAATGAAACTTCAGTCTGACCTAATATGTACAATTCAATACAGGTACAAAGGTACAAAGATACCTTGTTTTGAGATGATATAACTACCTTAAACCTAAATGAACAAGTAGATTGTGTAATGAAGGTTACAAGGTGATAAATACAAGTGATTCCTCTTTGTAGCTTTATTGAAAATGGTGATTTTAAGATCTGTTAAATATTTCATTTGGCCAAGCTGAAAAAAAAAAGCGTTGTCAATGACAATAAGATTTTGGTTTGCATTTTTAAGTTTTTCTTTTTCTTTTATTTCAGAAATAAAACTGCTTGCTTTTTGTCATCATTTATGTGGCTTTCTATTGTAATTATAATATGACTGGCTAGAAATTCAACATAAACTGTAGAAAATAATAAACTGAAAAATATCAAAGAAAAATGTTTTCTTTCAATAAATATTTTAATGGAGACGTTTCACTTCTTATAAATG
The DNA here is from genome assembly GCA_013390025.1 of Pitta sordida. NCBI lineage: Eukaryota > Metazoa > Chordata > Aves > Passeriformes > Pittidae > Pitta > Pitta sordida. The sequence goes on from WEKX01022306.1 coordinate 12,147, forward strand.
ACATAATTTTTCATTAAAAATTTGAATCTAAGGGACTAGCTTTCTAAAAGAAACCAAAAAATTCCAGGTTGTAAAACTGACCTTATTTTGATGATTGGTCTTGTTATTTAAGTAGATGAATGTTTTGGTTTAAGACCAGTAAAGGGTTATTTACCACTCCTTGGATGAGAGATCGTTAGAGATGTAACAGGATTTATTTACAAGATAAAAGAGAAAGGGAACAGAGAAATATGAAATGGGGAAGTAATTTGTGTGCAACTGGTATCAACAGTGGGGAATATAAAACCCAAAGCTTCCCTCTCCCCCACGCAACGAAACCCACTCCCAGTGTGATGGAGAAATCCCACAACCCCCAATCCCACCTAAAAAAATGAAAGTCCCAACAATAACAAAATCACAGAATCACAGAATATTATGAGTTGGAAGGGACCCACAAGGATCATCTAGTCCAACTCACCATCTAACACCCATACAGAGACCGAAAGCACATCCCAGAGTGGTAACACAAACCTAGTTCCCTCACAGTCTAGTAGGCCACTCCGAGCCGGAAGGGACCCGGGA
>WEKX01022312.1:0-19163 GCA_013390025.1 Pitta sordida
GGCAATTTCCAGTCTTCCAGTATATCACCGGTAAGCCAGGACTATATCGGTGCTTCCTGATGCCTGTGGCCACCCCAAGCTGGGAAAAACCCTTTTCTGCTCAGCTGGGGTCATGGGTGCAGGGAGTTGCCCATGCCACTGTCCTGGTGTCTCTCCAGGTGGGTAGGCCTAGTCTCTCAGGATAGAGGTGGTGTCTGGTCTCAGACACCATATCTACCCCAAGAAAGTCTTGGACACCACGTCTAACCCAAGACTGTGTAAATCTTTCATAACTGCATGCAGGTGCTTCAGTCCAAGCAGGGGGTGGCTCGCACTCCAGCGGGGTGTAATGGCGGGTGGCTTGCACTTGGGAGGGGCAGCACATACTTGAGCGGAGCAGGGGGGCAGCGCACAGTTGAGCGGAGCCAGTGGGGACAGCACACGCTTGAGCAGAGCCAAACAGCTGCGGCAGCCTCCGGGCGGGTGTGGCATGGTGTGAGGGTTGATTTGAATATTCATGACTGCCTAATTTGAATATTCATGTGTCAGGTCACAAATGCACAGTTGTGAAACCAGCCTCCTTAATTGTTGAAAAATCACGCCACTAAGATGTGAAGCTGCAATATGGGGCACGTGAATTGGAAGAGGGTTGACTGTATTGCAAAAAGTGTACCAAAACCAAAGACACCACATGAAAATGAACTAATAGGAACCAGGGTTCTTCTTGTTTTGTGCATTCCCGTTGTATCAGAGACTCACCTGGAGTGAACAAACTATTCAAATCACGTATAATTGCCCTAAAAGAAGGCCTGAAATCTGGCTCATAATCCATACAGTTGTTTATAAGGTTTGCAAGCTCTGTCCAATTGGGCGCAGGAAGCTGGTGCCTATCTTCATAAAACTGTAGCTTCTGGAATTAAATAAGTCGTTTTACATTTTACAACCATTAAGAGTTGCAGAAGCATCAATATTCTCAACAGAGCATTCGAAAACTACAGTTTTCAGCCTAGACTTGTCATCTCATTGAATGTACATCTGACCATTTTGAATCAAAAGAAAGGCTGGCATAATTTAGAGTAATCAGTTCAGAAATTTCCAGCCAGTTACTGATGGAAGGTATAAGAAGAGAGAAAGATGAGAAAAATAGCATCTCCTTTCCTGGTGATTTCCTCAACCGGATAGATCCAGCAGAAAATTCTACTGACCTTTGAGCTGACTAAACTAACAGTTGTAAAGAGCTTCATGGGTATTATAAAATAATGTAGAGAACAGGACAGGAGAGCAACTTCTGAAATACTAAGATAGTCAAGGTAAACCTTGGATCTTATTGTAAAAACACATTACAATATCTGAGAAACCACATCAGGCTTTACGGAAAGTTGACAGTTCATTTATAAAAATAAATTTACATATTTTTTGTAGCACAGGAAAATATTATTTCTGCTTCTGACTACAGAAGTGAATACATATGAAATAATATTTTTATGGAATGTGTTTCTTCTCTACCCATAGGCCCTACTGGAGACAAAGTTAACATCTGTGATTTCGCTAAAATTGTGGAATTGTCTGCTACACACAAAGTCCTATAGTATTTAAGATGTTCAATTACTAGAATAATGCCAATTAAAATCCAAGCCAATCCATTCCAAAATTGTTATGAATAGTTTTTGTTTAAAGTGATACACAGCTGCAAAAAGCAACAGAAATATGAACAAGATAATACTGACAATACTGTAATTTGCCCAGCCCAAAACAAAACAAGTAACAAAAACAAACTTAAATCACCTCTTCTAATCATTATCAATCAGCAAAAATGTCTTTCTTCTACAGTGGTCATGGATGACACCACATTATATGTTGATATAGTTACAGCAGCAGATGTTTTAAATTAGAAGTGTTCAAAGAACTGTTATGACTGCAGATCCTGTAATACTTACTCTTGAAGAATCCAGTGCACTCAGAGGTTTATCACCTCCACTGCATATTTCCCACAAAGTAGTACCAAAACTCCATTTGTCTGTGGCCAGGCTTAGTTGTTTCGGATTCTCAATACATTCAGGAGGCACCCATGGTATTCTTTCAAGAAGAACTGTGCAATCACACAAAGTAAACATGTTAAGGTGAATAATAAAACTAGAACATTCCATAACATCTTTGATTTGTTAAAAACAACTTCAGTGAACATAGGTATTTCACTCTATAATGGGTTTTGTATATATATCTATATATGCATATAATATACTCCAAATTCTTGTCCCTGCCTAAAGGTTACAGAATATGAATCAAGTTACAGAATGTAAATCAAATAAGAATCCAAGCGGGGGACCATGAGTTTTATTGTAAAAAAAGCCCAATGGTATAAAATTGCCTTACCACTACTTCCACGTTACATTTTTTCTCTGATTTCTCTATTTTCCCTGATGTTACCAAGACTTAGTAGCTGCAACAAAGGACCTAGACGTCAAAGAGTAAAAAGTACTTTGCCAGTGGTTGGCGCATTATGGCCAAGCAAAAGGTACCATGAGAAGGAATTTCATACTGTCTGATTTTGAAACAATTGATACTGACTGTAGTAACAATTTAAAACAGGGAGTTGTATGGATATGGATCTAGAGCTCCTTAGAATGAGATTGCATGAAATTAATGTAGGTTTCACACTTAAACAGGAAGAATTTAAATAGTTTATTGGAAAATTATGACACTCCATTGCTCATAGGCTCTTAGGTGCATTATTTCTTAAAGTATGTATAAAATAGCCAAGTACAAAGTGTTTTATTTTTTCCAAAATGATCACTATGACCACAAAAAGGTCACCTCAGTTTCATTAGCATAACAATCTTAGACACACTTTTGTTTTAATTAATCATGCTGTTTATAAAGAACTGGAACAGTCTCAATGGTGAATGATAACCCAGTAGATTTAACATTATCAAGGAGCTCCAGGTATTCACTAAGAAATGCACTGAAGATGATTTTTTACTGCCAGTCAGCATTTTCAAAAGTGCATTTGCTTTCAGTTATGAAAGTTTCTCCAAGCTACAAAATGCTTGATTACAAGATGCTAAGTTCAGCAGCTACATGCAAATGCAACAGACTATATTACATATTTACATTACAACACACAAATACAGTAATCCCACACTACTTCATGGTTCCATACATCATGGGTTTTTTCTCCTGTGTCTTTACCATCTTTATTGTATTTACCGCACTTACTGTATTTCCCATATTTACCTCTAGTTCATGGATTTCACTTATCATGACATCTTTCAGGATGGACCCCTCATGATATTTGAGGGATTACTGTAGTACTACCAGTGAAAAAAAAGTTGAAAGTGAAAACAGCAGGAAAAAAAAGTCTCACACAATGGAGAACTGTAGCTCTGTCTCCTGTAGTTATTTTCTGATAAAGAAGATACACTCAAAATTGCTTGCCTATGACTGTAGAGATTATTAAAAATGACAGGCAGATCAAGGAACATACTGTAATAGAAGTACCTTAGATCACGGCCAGAAAAAAACCCAATTCAAACATATTTTTCAAGTCAGAAGCACTGAACAAGAAAGCTGACACAAAGACTTACTGTCTCTTGGCAAAACTGTAATACTGATGCCAGGATCACTTAGTTTTATAAATGGAAGGCTTCCAGACTTCCTGTCTTCCTCTCTGATAAGCAAGATGTTTTTTGCACAGACATTCCCATGAATGAGGCCTTTATCCTCCTATAAACAGAAATGCATCTTTTCCATACCAACAAAAGAAGCCTTATGGTTGAAGAGGTATATAAAAAACAATGCTGTATTGCATTAGGGAAACATCAGCAAATAAACTAATCATAGATCATAGAATAAGCTGGTCAAAGTTCAGAGACTGCATCAGTCCCTCTCATTTATAGTTTCCAGCCAAATATCATTATCTACATATAGTTTCAAGTTTAGAACCATCTGATATATGGTAACTCAGAAGAGTACTCATCCATTAGTATTACACATTTACAATTAATAGAAGAACATTTACACTTTTAAATAAAAGACTTGCCTAGTCAACATATTCTGCCTCAAATAAATAGCCTTTATGTTGAATTAAACAGACTGTAGGGTAGAGACCTAAAGTCCAAGAAGATGTACTAGCAGTGTGAACAGTACAATGTTTTCCCCTTTCAGTGCATTAAGACTATCAGGAAATAGTTTATATTCAGCATCATAAGGTGAGGGCGGAAGTTCAGAAAAGACTGATTCATAGAAAAAAAAAAAGAAACACACTATTGGAAATGTTTTTATTTAATGTTAAAACATAGAGCATTAAAAAATAATGTGGGACATTTACTTGCACTATGTGTAAAATAGATATTATCTCCTTTGCTATACAACCAACTATCTGGTGTATGCCCAGTCTATTTTCCAATATGCTTCAGGGTTTCAAGATCTGGGATAATAGCTCAGCCTTTCATCATGCATTAGTCTAAAACAATTGGATATAGTCATTACAAAAATACTACTTACCAGAAAATGCATGGCTAACGCCAGCTGTTTAGCTACTTCCAGCTTCCACAAAATATTGATAATACTTTTATTCTTTTTCAAGTACGTATCCAAGGATCCAAATTTTACATATTCTTGTACAAGGATGTCTGATTTATAATAGTTAAAAAAGTAACAATTAAAAACAACAACAATACATAATGAAATTTCAGGACAGACTCATGACTCTAGTACTACTCTTTGATAGTTTTTTGGTGATTAACTGTAACTTTGTGGCTACATGATATCTAAGTATTACCACAAATATTCTATGTTCTTTATTCAGGGTGGAAATTCACTTGATTTCATGTCAAATGCAAAACACTAGACTTAATAGACTTCTACAGATTAAATAAAATCCAGCGAGCATCCTTGCACTCGAACTTGAAAGGCACAAGAAACAGTGTAAGTTCTAATAAGCATAGCAGTGTACAGTAGTATCAAGCAGTATATTGAATAATATTCAAATAATTCACTTCTCAGTTGTTTACAAATACAATTCTTTACTGACAAACTATGTTTTTCTTGAAAATAGACTGGTATTTGCACTAAAAAAAATTGTGTATATATATTCTGAATCACAGAATTAACTAGGTTGGAAAAGAACTTTGAGATCATCAAGTCCAACCTATTACCTATCACCATCTCATCAACTAAACCATGGCACTAGGTGCCACATATGGTCCCTTTTTAAACACTTCCAGGGACAGTGACTCCACCACCTCCCTGGGAAGCCCATTCCAATGCCCAATCACTCTTTCTGTGAATAAGTTTTTCCTAACATCCAACCTAAACTTCCCCTGACACAGTTTTAGACTGTCCTCTCATTCTGTCACTGGTTGTCTGGGAGAAGAGATCGACCCTCACCTGGCTACAACCTCCTTTCAGGTAGCTGTAGACAGCAATAAGGTCTCCTCTGAGCCTCCTCCAGGCTAAACAACCACAGCTTGCTCAGCCACTCCTCACAAGGCTTGTGCTCCTGACCATTCACTATCCTTGTTGCCTTTTGCTGGACAGGTTCAAGCATCTCAATATCTTTCTTAAATCAAGAGGCACAGAACTGGACTCAGTACACAAGTTGCGGCCTCACTAGTGCTGAGCAGAGGGAAGGAATGACTTCCCTAGTCCCCATGCAGTCATCCAGCAAAAAAACAAGGTGCATTTCATATTACTATTGTCTTCATCATTTTCAACATAACAATTTCAAATTACAAAACTGAACTCTTGCCCTCAAGTTGCAAGAGGCTCACATTGCAGTGTTTATTATTTAAGCTCTAAAGACCCTGGAAACTACTGGACTTGTATTTGGCTGTAATAAGTACACTGGTTTTTTAATAAATTAATTTTACAGACAGGAAACCTTTTCCTTTCTTCTTCGTAATTACATAAAAGAATTTTCATCAAGTCTGTGCATCAAGTGTGTAAATCACAGAATGAATCACAGCTGCTCTTCCTATTTCTTAGTAAATGGCACTTATTCAGGTATAGGAAGTCTCTTGCCTCCAGAAATAGAATAATCTATAGAGGACAACTGTGATCTAAAGGTGCAATAAGTAACAATATATGTATTTTAATAACTTTTTTTTTTCAGTTATAAACTTGATCTACCTGAAATTTTGTATGTAAGCCCTGTGTGTGATACAACAACTTAAACAGAAAAACATGCCCTGTGCTTGTTTCTGCAAAGCTGGCACAAGGGCAAACTGATATTTCTGCCCAAAGACTGAATGAAGAGGAAATACGTATTACCAGAGTGAGGCCCAGCAGTGCTTATTTGAAGATAGCACACATTAGCCTATGAAAATCATCCAAAATCAAGACTTCATTAGAAGATGGTAGAAATGTATTTCAGGTGGGTTTTTTTTTAAAGGCTTATTAATACATACTCACAAGGCAGTAAGCTAAACTGAAAAGACATTCAAATTCTGGAGGCAATGCAAAGATTTTACTGCTGTTTAAATTTTGTAGTCTTTTTTGTCTCGTGTTTCCAGAATGGGACCTCTAAGGCAAACTTCCCAAAGCTGCAATTGTACTCATGAAATCAGCACATGTGTGCAAAAGGGTGGCAGTTTCCCTTTCTCCTCACAAAAAAAAGAATATTTTTTTAGGATAGCCAAGCACTTCCCTTTCTAGATAACCATAATGTAGGGGTGCAATTTTTCTTGCATTTCAAAAGCTTGTCTCAGAGGTTCAGCAATACTTCTCAAAAGTGAGAGCCTCGGAAAGTACAAACATGATTAACTTTACTTTCACACTATTCAGACTGACTGTATTTAAGGCAGTTTTTCAGTTTTCTTTGTTATCACCTAATTAACTAGTTCTCAGACACCAACACTAATACTATTGCAATGTGAACATGCATTGGCTCTCCAGTTGGTGTGTTAAATTGTTTTGTCATGTTTTTCCCCCTGCTTTTACTCAAGACCAACGCCAAACTCTAACGAGAGGTGCATAAAATCACCAGAAAAAGAGAATTGATTTCTACTTACTCTCTTCTCCACACACGCAGACTCCATAATTCAACACCAAATGTTTGTAAGAAAGCTGGCTCATCATACTTGCTGCCTCAAAAAAGGACTTTTGGAGGAGAGAGGGAGTGAGGGAAAAAGATCAGTGAAGAAAACGCCCCAAAACGCTAACAAATTTATTAAAAGCACATGCATTTTGAAAACATTTCAATTTCCACCTCATTGCAAAGACCTTATGTAACATATTTTATATTGTTTGTTATCTTATGGAATGAGTTCTCAGTTGTGGAGGTTTATTTCTAAGTGATTTATAATCCACATTCCAGATAGATTAATTTCTTTTTTTTTTTTTTTTTTTCTGNATTATCCTCACCTTGACCAAATATTCCCTCTTTACCCTAAGAAATGCTTCTGATATAATGCTTGGAGAGATATTTCAGTAAATTTGTCCTTCAGAAAAGAAAGTTTAATGAAAAATATTGCTGTCATAAACATCAGTTTAGTCTTTAAAACCCCCATAGCATCCTGCAGCCTTCAATTAACAAGCAATAAAAAATGCATTCAATATCCATGCAAACTATCATTCTGAAAGGAACTTTTGTAAACATACAGTCTTACAGCAGTTGCAAATACCACCTTCTGCATAGGCTTTAGATGTATTTGACACATTAAGTAATGGCAATGTATGTAATTGAACACAGTGATAACTGGTTGCCTTTAGCATAATGTCTATTGAATTCCAGTGGCCTGGTGTGACTGAGGTCGTGGTACATACGTTTTATTGTAATTCTAAATTAAACCTATATATATTTGTTGTGCAGTAACAACAAAGTAAGAAAATGGGACACAGCCTCCTCCTCAAGTGGCTTTCAGAGTTTAGAAAATTACAGCTCTGTTGGTCATTAGTTATATGTAGAAGTTACTGCTGGGCCATTGAGTTTGCTGTATTCACACCACTTATATGGATAAGAATCTGGGCCTGTGATCTTTTAAAATACAAAGTGTAGTTCTCCGGAAAAAAATGTACTGATACCCTGTGATGTATCTGATGCTTTGATCCTGTATGTCTGAATTAAGATTACCAATGCAAAGATGTGACATTTTCAGAAACAAGGAAGTTACTTATATTCTGTTTTATTTTGATGGTTATTTGGTTGTCACTGCAAACAAATACAAATACTACAACTTTTAACCTCTGACTCTCTAAAAATTGCTTTTATGCTTTACTTTTATGCATGTTTTTATGTTCAGAGCCTTTTCCAGTCTTGAGAGAAATGAAATTTCTTTCATTATCTTGTGTCTTGAAGAGTGAATTGTTTAGCATTATGATGTGGTTGTATTTGAGGCCAAATTCTGTATAATAGTTGTACTCTGCCACATGTTCGTGGGGCAAAGAGCAGCATAAGAAAGCATTATTTTCAGTGCTATACAACAATTGCAAGACTTTCAGGTTTTACAGAAGAAATTGCTTTTTGAACTATAAATCAAGTAAATTTACTTTAAAGAAGTAAATGCTGACATTTTAAAATAAATGACACATTAGTCATCAGTGGACTACTTCTCTAGACGAGACGTACTCCTATCAGCATTTGTTAGCTCTGCATACCTCCCTGAAATCTTCTATTGATAATGTCATTTCCAGCATGGTTTGACTAACAGATTGTATACATGCTGAAATCAAATATGAAGAAACGTGGTAAAATCTGCATGAAACAGGATAAATGAACTCGGTCTGATTGTAAAATTAAATTATTAACAGATTAATTTCTTTTTTTTTTTTTTTTTTTCTGGCAGGTGTATCTTAACATTCACAACACACTACTCAGTTTCTAATTTGTTCTGTCGTAATGCATTATTAAGTTTCCAATTTATTTCTTTTTAGTACATTATTAAGTTAAAAGGTAACATTGTAATTATAATTCATTATAATTAATCCTAATATTATTCATCCTTTATCACAAGGCCTCATCTAACTTTGTCAAGAAAGTTTCAAAAGCTTTTATTTCTTTGAGCTTTTAGTAACTGATTTCCACTTCACTTTAAAATGTAAATATATATAACCCATCTTATTAAAATTATAACAGGGTTATGGTTTCTTTATTCTTTTCACTTGTTTAAAGTGTACAGCCTACTTTGTTTAGGGATATTAGCCATCTGAAATCTCTCTTTTTTCATATAGATTTGTCTTAGATAATGGAAAAGTTCAGTAAACAGTATAGTGGTTGTCTTGTCTTGCTGTAAATACAGAGAGATTGTTTAGGAATTTTAATCAATTATACAATCACAAACAGTCATATAAAGTTACATTAATAAAACAAACACTACTCCATCTTGTGAAAGTCTGTAACATAAATTCTCACATATACAATCTTGGGCTCAATTATATAACTAGTGTAATAGGGTTGGCACAAAGGCAATTAAGGTTTGCTAACACCTTAACTCAAAAAGTGAAAAGTCTCAGTGAATATGAGTGAATCGATGTATGGCAAGTGTTACTCATACATAAATACTTCTGATTTTTTATTACTTGTCCAAAATGTTGATTTTACTGGAGAATCATTATGACTCCAAAACACTGAAGACCGTCTACCTAAAGAAAGTGATTTTCTGTAAATGCCGGTCCGTTGTCTGTACACAAAGAATTTACTGAATTCTGTGGCCACACTATCTGTCTTCAGTTCTTTCTGGATAGCTCTGAATTCTCTGGTGGGTGATGGGAAGAGGGGAAATGAAGAACATAGGTGAACTTCCCAAAGCCAGTTCTCAAATCCATACTCCCAGTACCAAAAGACGAAGAATTAGCTTGGTTAAATGTACACCACTGTACCATATAACAAATATCCATTTATTGTATGAAAAGCAATGCTCAACATAGCATTGGACAAATGTTACATAGCAGTCAACACTCACACCAACCTCAGAGTAGTTTCTATGCACTTTATCCAGCACCTTTAAAAGAACTTCAGTTTGATGGAGCTGGCCATAGTCTCCCACTTCTTTCCTTATACCTTTGAAAATCTTAGTAAATGTGCCCTGTCCAAGACTCTCCTCCTATAAGAAAGGAAGGATGCAGATGGTAAGTTAATCAAAAATATCTGCCTGTTTTGCAAAAGATTTCTTAAAAAAAATGCTGAAACAACACTGTCATGGGGAGAGGCCTTTTGTTCTGTTGTAAAACTTGTCTCCTTTTTATTGAAACAGACAATAGGTACCTCTTCTTATCTCCCTTTCCCTGCCCTGAAATAAATGTGGCCAGGGGAGGGGCTTTCTCCTTTTTACCTGACAAACAATGAAGGATCTTGTATCTTATCTTCCCTCCCCTGAAAGGAATGTGACCAGGCGAGAGGTTCTCTCCTTTTTTACCTGACAAACAATGAAAGATCCTGTGTCTTATCTTCCCTCCCTGGCAAGGCGTGTGACCAGGGGAAGGGTCTGAGGGCCAGGGCAGACTGAGTGACTGCCAGTGGCATGTGAAGACACGCCCACAAGGCATGTGACATGGGAGGGGCCCGAGGCCCTATAACTACAGCTGCTGCGCCTCAAGACGGGAGGTTCATGGAACTTCTGGACTGAGGACACCTCATTTTCACCTCTGATCTCCACCACTGCCATTTTGCCCAGGACCAGGTGGACCTTTGACTCCTCATCTCAGCACAGCTTCTCCCCTGCCAACGGCTGGATCTCCGTGCAACCCCTTGGACATTTCAGGAAAGGATCCCTGTCTGTTACTCCACTGGTTTGCCTACCCTGAACCCTATTCCCCTGCCCCTGGAATCCTGGAGGTGCCCTGGTTTCCCTTGAACTAGGCACCCCCCCTCATGCTTTTTTATTTTCCCACTTGTCTACAGTTGTCACTGTTCCACTGTTTTTTTTTATACTGTTATTTTTTTTGTTCAAACATATATATATATATTTGTTATATTAAATTTTGTTCCTTTCTCCCAGTAGAGTTCTTATTTCTCTCAATATATATGTATTATTCAAGTATTTCTAAATTTAATTCATACTTCATTTTAATTAACACAGGACAAACACATAGGCAAATCTTTACAGCTGTGGCGGTTCTAGAGTGAAACTGATGGGAAAAGGAAGCAACTAAATCAGAAATATGCTAAATATTTGCTTATTTTGCATTGACTCCTTGAGAATCTCAGAAATTAACATGCTGTAAGAACCAGACTGGAAGGAATTGCTGTTAAATACGTATTGAGATATCTCTGGAAGCAAACAACTGCTACTGCAGTCAAAGGAATGCTTCTTAGTTTTACAGAAGTAATTATTTGCATTAATGGAAAATAATCTTTTTCCCCCCATAACTCTAAGGAAACATTAAAGCAAAATCTCCTGGCTCGGACAAGACTTTTTAAACACATACTAAGGTTTTCAAAAGTTGGTGCACATAAAATCCAACATCTGCAGTAGAAAAAGCAGCTGATGGACTTACAAATATCAAGTCTTCATTACGAATTTTGTGAAAGACCATTTGATTGACATTATTGTGTCTTTGTAGTGTTGGTGATGAAGGTACATCAGAAACACTATTGCTTCTGAAGACGAGGAGATTTGATTTATCTGGGAGAAGAAAGAGGGAAAGCAAAAGCACGTAAATTTGCAAAATATAAAACTAAACCAATGTGTATGATTTCAGAAGGATTATTAATGAGGGGCTGCTAATTCAACACAATAAGATATCACAGTAATCAGTTAATTCAAAATGCCACACTGTATTAAATTTAAATTTAATTAAATTTAAATTAAATTCAAAGTCTGGTATTTTCTAATCAGCAAAAGTATCTATGTTCACTTATCTGTTTTATATTTTTTAGGTATTCTTACTTTTGACAAACATTCTGAAATTATTCCTACCTCCCTTCTCAATTTAACTGCTGCTGTACTTGTAAAAACAACCAGGGATGGAAAAGAGTATGTAAGTCACTTTTTTATTACAAAATAGAGCAGGTGTGATATTAAAACAAAAGCTGAAATGTACATCTTTGTGAGTATTTATTCAGTAATTTATAACTGTGATATGTATACATTTTTTGTTTCAATTGAGTATGTTTACAAAATCATTCTCTAGAATATACATATGTATTTACTTGTTAAATATTTTCTAAGATGTTTAATCCACTGGTTATTTTCAATAGAATTTGAGAGAGACAAAAGTGATACCAAATAGTCTGGTTTTGTAAGTTTTTCCTTAAACGGGTACTTCAATAGAGTATAAGACTAACTAATATTAACTGTTACATAGTATTATTTAGAAGGGCAGATGTTAGCAGAATTCATAAAGGAGAAACACATTATGAATATTAAAAGTAGGCAAAAAACGGATGTAAATTTAAGAAAAATCACAGAATCACAGAGTATTCTGAGTTGGAAGGGACCCACAAGGATCATTGAGTCCAACTCTTAAACAGCACCGCTGCCTCCCTGGTGGGAATCGAACCCGTCTCCTGCATGAGAGATGGGGACACTCACCACTGTACTAAAGTGGATTTACATCCCACTCCTCAGACGGGGACTCTATTCCATGGGTATTTATCAGTGTTAAAAAGAAGACAAAAATCACATACACATGCAGCCTTGGCATGACTCAGCTAAAATGTTAATGACAAATTCATTGACAACTGTCCTCAGTGATAGATGATACATTTAAGTACGTCTTTCCTTCTCAAGACATGAAAACACTTGACTGAAGAAGAAATGCTGCTGCACACAATCCACTGCAATTAAGAAACCAGCTTTACTTCTAATCATGAAACTGGTTACCATGGCTACTTCTGGAAGACTATCTTATATCAAAATAAAATTTGGTAGACACTGGGACTGAACACTATTACTAAGAAGATGAACAAATAGGCCCGTGAAATTTAAAAAAACCCCCACAAACATATGTATCTGAGAGTCACTATTAAGTTGTTTTTAAATCATTAATCTAGAAGTTGGAAAGGTTTCTGCTATGAAACAACCTCTCTTACCTTTTGGTTTTGGGGGACAGCATTTGATGAACTGGAAAATGATGCTGTCTGAACGGACAGTTTCTGTCTGGTAACAGGTCAAGAGATCCTTAAGATTACTAAAACTTCTTTTGGTTCCACTAAGATTATATTCTCCATTCTCATTCTTCGTAATTAAGCAGTGTTTATAGTCCATGGTATTGTCACGCTGCAGGGATTTTTCCCATTAAAAAAAAAATTGATTAATATTTAATATTTGAAAGCTTATTATAAATATATAGTACTCTACTAATTAAAGCAAGAATCCTTCAGCAAAATATGAGCTCAATTTGTTATTTTGTTCTCACTATGTAATACTGATTCTTAGAAAACATGACTACTCTCATCACTGGAACTAGCATGTTGATGCTACAGAAAAACAAATGTTAATGAAATCTGCAAAGATGGAACTGGGAAAATAGGTAACATCCTAGGAAAAATCCCCTAGAACTACGAATGAAAGCTTATTCATCCTGATATGGGGTAATATCAAAAGAAAATTTTGTTACAAGCCATAGCCTAAATGCTCTTTTGGCAGGCATTTAGAGACCTCAGCTGTAGTTCTGGTTTTTTGTCATCTACAGTACAGTTCTAAGAAATTACTCCTAGCACAGATTTTCAATGTGCACTGAATTATTTTTACAGTGAGTCTTAAAAAGATACCATTAAACATTTTTAAACAAGATGAGCTCGAAATAGTGCTTTTGTGGTCCTTCATCTCAACACTGCAGCAAATGTTCCAATTCTTAATCTTAAAAGCCTTCCAATGACTTGCACGAGACTCAAAATAAGGCAAAAAACCTGCGTCTTAGTCACCTAAAAGCAATGTTATTCTTCACTGCAAGCTTGACTCTTGCACTTTGCCTCTCTAAGCTTTCTCAGGAATTGATCTCTTAGTCCAATAAATTTCCTGCTAAACACACTTCATTGACTGATCACAACATCTCTGTGAAACTGATGTTTACCTTCTCATTCACTTATCAATGTTACTTTGTCATTCTCAGAGATACATACATCTCTGTCACTATTAGCAAACTTCCTAGTTTGCTGCACACTGGCAGGAAAACCCATGTATTACTTTGTTTAATTAAAACCCCAAAGCTAGCTGCATCAACGCAATTAAAGAGAAAACAATCCTTTGAACGAGATCATGCAATAACGTAACAGCATTATTAAGGTATTGTCTCATCACTAACTGCAATGTCACAAAGAAGGTGTACATCTGGTTCTTTAGCTGCTTGAGTATTGCATTTCCAGGATGTTTTTCTCTCTAGCTAACACCAGATATCCCCAGGAGACCTGTGTTGACATAACAGCTGCCACAGAATATGGATGACCCAGCACTGGGGATGGCAACAGGACCCAAACCCAGAAGAACTTGCGATCATCAAGGGCTGTAGACACTGTCCAACTAAGTTCTGTTTGTGAGGAGGGGGGGAAGAGGTATGTGGAAATCCCAGGGAAAAAAACCCAATTAAAAACCCCCAAACTTAAATAATTTAAAAAAACATCAAACGGCTGCACCTCTCAAACATCTACTAGAGTCCCAAGGCCTATGTCACCATTCCTAGAACTCTCAGGCTGTCTTCTCTCTTTGTGTCTTTGTCTCCAGGGCATAATGGCACATTAACAATGGCATGTTAATGTGCCATTATGCCCTGGAGACAAAGACACAAAGAGAGAAGACAGCCTGAGAGTGTTAATGGCACATTAACAATGGCATGTTAATGTGCCATTAACAATTTTTTACCAGACAAGCAATTTTATGTTTCTCACAAGACCCTGAAAGTTAGCCAGTCTGACAGAAGTAGCTACAGAATATAGAAATCAGACAAACATTCTGGAGGGAAATTTCAGAATCAATTCCTGAATGTCTTAGGCTATCACAATAAACACTAAACAGGCACTATTTAAGATAGTATACAAACCTCCACAGCAAAGGTAAGGAAGTATTTTTTAAAATCTTTAGGACTGCAGCGAAGGACGTAGAAACCAGTCTGATTACCCGCTTTCTTCAGTTTACTGATAGCAAAGTCCATGCTAAGTAAAAAAAAAAAAGTTAAACATTGCATAATCACAAAATTTAGGAATATTTTTGCCCTTTTATTTTTCATTATTTAGGGTAGCTGCTTACGTATTCTATGAAGTGAAAAATAAGAGAAAAAATGTAAAGCATATTATCTTACGTAAGTACAATCAATACATATTTTAAGATGTCCAGCACAGTTCACAGCCAACTTTCATCACTTTGAAAGCTCATCTTTCAAATATCACCTTGTTAATTTGCTAAAAAAAAATACTTACAAAATTGGTCCATGACAGTTGCTTTGGATATTTTCAAGGACTGATGGTGGTGCTACTTCTTTACAGAGATAATGATGGGCATCCGCAGTTAATCGGTAATATCCATCAATTAATGATGCAAAGGAGAGAGCTTCTCTTAATGACTGAAATTCAGCCTCCTGTTAAATTGCCAGAGAACAATTGGTGGGGAGAGGGAGAGAGAATTTCCATTTTTAATAGGCAACAGAGAATTCCTAGATATGCTAGTGGTATAAAAGATACACTTATATGCATATGTTAAAGATGTGAGTAAATGCAGTTTTTAACTGATTGTGTGTTCTACCTTCTTGTTGTCACTTATAACTTGATGGCAATTTTCAATATTCAAAATCAAACACAAACCAAACAAAACAGCAAAGATTTAGAAGCCGTACCCCTGGAAGGGGCTTTAAGCAACCTGGTATAGCGCAAAGTGTCCTTACCCAGGGCAGAGTAGTTGGAACCAGCTTTAAAGCCCCTTCCAACTCAAACCATTCCATGATTCTATGAAATCTGCCATTATAAAAAAAAACCCTTACTCTAAATACATATGAAATAGCAGAGGAATTCTGACACAAGAGAACATTTGACAGACAAAAACTGAGTAAATACGTACTACTTAGCATGGAGGACATCCACTGCACTGCCAATATAGTGTTATGTGCTGGTTTGAACATAATTTTTTCCTGGCAGCAGGAGGGCTAACTAGCAGAGGTAACGCCAGCCAGCTGCTGGCTGGGTCCTGGCTGCCAGCCAAGGTCAGGAGTAGATAGAGGCGCCTCTGTGATAACATATTTCAGAAAGGAAAGAAAAAAACTAGGAACAGCAAAGAAGATGGCCGAAGAGGAGCTGTGAGAGGTTGAACAGCCATGAAGGCACAATGGCCAGGGCAGCNTCTTGTTAGAAATAAATAAATCCTTTATATTCCCCACTTGGAGCTGGTTTTGCCTGTGATAAACCTTTTTTCAGGTTTTTTTTTCTTTTTTTCTCCCTCATCCTGTTTGTATAAGTGGGGGAGGGGGAGAAAATGAAGTGAGGGAGAGGTTGTGGGTGAATTTCTGTCGTCCAGCCAGGGTCAAACCACGACATGTTATTCTAGGAAAGACTTCACTTATTAAAGGTTTATATGGCTGTCTCCACGTAGCAAAGAAAAATCTCTACAAAAGCACCTGCCTGAAAACTTAACCACTAGTCAGCAAAAACTGGATTCATGGAGTTCATTCAGTAGTGTAACCCAACAGAACAGGCTTTAGTACATGCTGCACAAGTTTGCTAGTGACAATGGAGACACACTTAGCAACTGAACACAATTCTTAGACAAGTTCATTGCTAGATGGCAAAAAAAAAAAAAAGTTGCCACTTTTCAGTACATGCCAAGCACTGAAGTCTTTAAACTCCTTATTAAGAGGACCTGGAAACAACTGCAGTCTATGGAGAAGACCATGGTGAGGCAGGCTGTGACTCTGCAGCCCTCGGAGGTCCAGGGTGGAGCAGAGATGCACCTGCAGTCCATACAGAACCCCACACCAGAGCAGGTGGATGTGTATAAAGGAGATTGTGACTCCACGGAAACCTACACTGAAACTCGTTTGTTGGCAGGACTAGCAGCACTATGGACCACTATGGAGCTGGAGCAGCCTGTTCCTGGAGGACTGCACCCCATGGAGGGGACCCACACTGGAACAAATCAGGAAGAATGGCAGCCTGTGGGAAGGATCTGCATTGGAGATGCTCATGGAGGACTGTCCCTCGTGCTCAAGCAGGGCAGGTATGTGAAGAGGAAGCAGCAGTAAAGACAGTGTGTGATGAACTGACACACACTCACATTACCAATCTCCCGTGCCACCGAAGAGGAGAAGGTATAGAATCAAGAATAAAGTTACGCCTGTGATGAAGTGAGGGGTTGTGGGAAGGTGTTCTTAAGATTTGGTTTTAATTTTCATTACCTTGCTTTCAACTGATTGGCAATAAATTCAGTTGATTTCCCCGAGTCAAGTCTGTTTTGCCCACGCCACCCAGTGAGTCATCTCTCCTTATCCTTATCTCGACCCTCAAACCTTTCATTGTATTTTCTCTCCCCTGTCCAGCCAAAGAGGAGAGTAATTACAGATTCACAGATTCACAGAATATTATGAGTTGGAAGGGACCCACAAGGATCATCTAGTCCAACTCACCATCTAACACGCGTACAGATCCGAAAGCACATCCCAGAGCGGTAAACACAAATTAGAGCAGCTTTGGTGAGTACCTGGCATCCATCACACAACTGCGTGACAGTTCAACCTGCTGGGAACCCTGACTCAATTCCCATGTTGGAGTTGAAGCAAAAGACCTTCTATACTTGTTTACAAAATGCCTTCTTAAGATCTTCTTCGAAGACTCTTATATGGTAGAAGCAATGACCTTAATTTTGTCCCAATAATTATTATGTGTGTATCATCATTCCTTCAGAGCATTTTGAAGCCTTCTTCAGTACATTGGTCTCTAGCAGGGAATTTTTCATGATGTCATGGTAATAGTACACTTGAGAACTAAAACCTCAGACTCAGGTTTAAGACTCCTGTTATTAGAGTCAAGCTGTGTATCAGGAATTTTCTTCAGATATAAATGTTCCTTTCCATGCACAGAGATTTGAAAGCAGAAGATCTTAAGTGCTCCAATACACACCTTACACTTCTGAAATGCACTTAGTTCTACCTTATGCTTAATTAACATTTGCTAAACAATACTAAACATGCACAATACTAAACATGCAATCATACAGTCTGCTCAAAGCAACATCTATTTTAAAGAACAGCAATCAAAGAAAACAGACCAGATTCTTGCTGTCTTGTTTGTGAATAGTGACAATTCTTCTCTCACTGGAGCCTTCTTGGCTTGCTTGTTTAATGCTGACATCAATGATATCAGGAAAATCACAGTATGTTTGTAAATCCTGCAAGAAATATTAGTTACATAATGTCAGTAATAACAAAAATAGCAAATAAAAAGCCTCTGCTATTTGCCCAACATTGGAATTCCTAAAATTTTGAACTCACAAGCTGGCAACAAAGGGGATTATAAAACATTAAAAATGCAAGTACAAATAAATAAAGGATGCACATAGATCTAGGAACTGTGAACAGAGATACACATATATGGGTTTGGGTTTTTATAATTGTAGATATTTCATTCCTCTGTAGTATTTTTCAAGGATTAACAATGAACATTTTGTTTACTATTCTGAGAGGCTTTTTTCTTCTATGAACTCATTATTGGCATTCTGAATAAAGATATTTGTAAAGCCTGTCAACAATACAAAATGTCTTCATTCGGAGTGATATAAGCTTCAAAATCTACCACCAAAGAGATGGACTTAGTAAGAATGAAGAAAGAGTCCAAGAGAAAGTTGTCCTATCAATCAGTCACAGGTTCACAGGTTATTCTGAGTTGGAAGGGACCCACAGCATCATCTAGTCCAACTCCCAGGTGAACTCCCACCCAGGGATCAGGCTCACAAGTGTGGAACCACGGGCACCACACTCCATCCATCAAGCCTCCCACCATCTAGACCATGTCACTGAGCTCCTCATTGAGTCTTCTCTTAAACACCCCCAGGGATGGCAACTCCACCACCTCCCTGGGCAGACCATTCCAATGAGAGATCACTCTCTCTGGGAAAAGCTGCTCAGCAAGCCTCTAACTACCTCCTCCTCCTGGATTACAGGGGGGTTATATTGTACCTCTACTCCTTCCGTCAGCCCACAGGTCCAGTTGTCCTGCAGGCAATCGGTCTTACTGTTAAAAAGAGAGGCGAAGAAGGTATTAAGTATTTCTGCTTTTTCCTCATCTCTAGTTACTATATTCCCCTCCACATCCAATAAGGAGTGAAGGT
>WEKX01022328.1:0-14051 GCA_013390025.1 Pitta sordida
TTTGCCTTGCTTTTGCCTGTGACCAGTGTCCTGGGTTTAAGTTTTTTGCCTGCTTTGGCAGCGAGGGGGTTAACAGCTCAGTTCTTGCCTGGGCTCTCTGTGCTGCTAGGCCCTTCAAGGTTATAGAGATAGAGGCATCTCTGTGAATAACATACTTGGGAGAGGAAAAAAANTTGGGAGAGGAAAAAAAGTTCAGTAGTAAGATGTAGTGTGCTGGCTTAGAACCTGCGTCGGGAGGCTGAGAGATTGAAGGCCCCCAGGCCCACGAGAGAAGGGGTAGAGATGTTTTTCCAGTCATCCCTGGGAGGCATGGGGGGAAAAGGTTGCCTTCTAAATGATGCTTCCTTTGCAGTTCTGATTTTGTTAGTTAGAAAATAAACCCTTTATATTCTTTATTTGTAGTTGCCTTGCTTTTTACCTGTGACCAGTTTTATTTTCCAGTTTTATTTTCCAGTTTTTCTCCTCCAGGAGAGGTTGTGGTGAATCTCTGGCATCCAGCCAGGGTCAAACCATGACAAAACTTTAAATGATACCTAACACCCAACAAGAAGAACTGTAGAAGGCAAGGATTTCATTCTTCCCAAAGTGTCAATGGCTGTTTATCCTAGGAGGATGGAAGTGTGATTCCCAGTTCTACCTGCCTGAGGGACTTCTGGTTTGGTGTGAAAGACATCAGTAAGTTAGATATATCCAGTCATTTGAAAAAGGGGAATACTGAGAGAAAAATGAGATAGTTAGTTATGTGCCTGACACTGGAAGCTGGCTTCTTGTCAGGCATTACTAATAAAAGCACTGTGTTTCTAGAAAGCATATAGTAGTTAATGATTTAGGCTATTCAGAACAACTATAGAAGCAGCTCAAGATAGGACAGATGGGACTCTGCAGCACACCTCATGGGCCTTTATCTATCCTGTCCTGAAATATCTCTCCCTCTTCAAGCTCTCTCTTATCTGCTTCTGTCTTCAACTGACCCTCACTACTCATCGTTCACATTCTTGTCTCCCTTTTATTCTATCCTCGTTTCTCCCCCCTTTTTTTTTTTCTGTAGAGTTGATTCTCCACTCAATCCTTATTTTGTTCAAAAGATCAAGTGGTAACAGCAATAGTACTACACACCTGAAATTAAAAGTCACAATATGACAGTGTTATGGTTTAACCACAGCCAATAAAAGCAGAGGGCTAGATCTAAAGAGAAGAATTTGGCACCACAAGACTGGTGGTCTTGTGTAGACAAGGAGATCTCCCTGGGGGCTACAAACAAAGTCCACCGCTCACTGGATTATACCTAAAGCAATATGTTGAGCTGTAATTCCTATATGAGACCTGACAGCAATTCAACAGACTGGTCAGCTATGGGAGGTTTCACCTACAAAAAATACAGTGCCTTAAATAGAGGGTTAAGGAACTTGTTGTCTCACCTATAAAACTTCCTTCCTGGCAAGCCTAGAGGATCAGTAAAAGCTCTTTCTACCAACATCAGCTGATCATTCATGATTCGCACTGCAACTGGGCTGCAAGAGATGAAGACAGAGACATTTCACACAGTGGGGAAATGTGACTTCCCAGTTTCATTTAAATACTTCTCCTCTTATTTGGACAGAAGAAAAAAAGACAAATGTGGTCTACACTTTGAAAAAAAATATTTGGGAAATTTTGCAAATGGATAGATTCAATACATGCTTTATTAATGCATTGGAATTTCTACGTTAGAAAACTCAACTGAAATATGCAAAATAAAATGGGAAATTTTCTCAGAGTGTCAGATACTTGCTTAGTATTAAACCACAGAATCACAGAATACTATGAGTTGGAAGGGACCCACAATGATCATCTAGCCCAACTCACCATCTAACGCCCGTACAGAGACCGAACGCACATCCCAGAGTGGTGAACATAAACCTAGTTCCCTCACAGGCGCACAGGCCACTCCGAGCCAGGAGGGACCCACAGGACCATCCAGCCCAACACCCCCAGCTAGACCATGTCACGGAGCTCCTCATCCAGTCTTCTCTTAAACACCTCCAGGGATGGTGCCTCCACCACCTCCCTGGATAGACCATTCCACTTAGAGATCACTCTCTCTGTGAAAAACCTCTTCTTAACATGTTTAGGAGAAGACTCGATGAGGAGCTCAGTGACATGGTCTACACGGTGGGAGGCTCGGATGGATGGAGCGTGGTGCCCATGGTCCCACGCTTGTAGGCCTGATCCCTGAGTGGGCGTTCGCTTGAAAGTTGGACCTGTGGGTCCCCTCCAACTCAGAATAACCTGTGAACCTGAACCTGTGAACCTGGCCTTCACTCTCAGAAGGCACAGGAGTCCCATAGGGCACTTGGGCCTGCAAACTTTCTACAGATATCTCAGATTCTGTGAAGCATCATTCGCTTTCCTTGAAGTCTTCTGAAAGTACAAATTCTGGCATCACCTACAACACTCAAGTGTAGGTGTCAAAATACAGAGCTCAGTACAACTTTAACTTCCACTGCTGCCTGCTATTCCATGTATTACAATAGTTTTGATGACAACCTGACACTAGTAATAAACTCTATATATTATTAATCACAGGAAACATTCTTATTTATGCTAATTTATTTGAGCATATACTGCCTGTCTCGGAGTTCAGGGACTCTGGTGTACACTAATCAGAGAAACTCCTTGTGTTGTCACTTGAAAGAAAGAACTGCCACCATGGGTGCATCAGGCAGATGTATATATGTTCCTATATGCATACATACATACATATATATATAAAACTTTTTTTTCCAGACTTACTCTTTTTTGTCAACTTGTTCAAGTCTCCTGTGAAACTCAGCAGCAGCCTTTGAGAAGTTCACCACAGCAGAAAAAAGAGGATCTAGAAAAGGAAAGACTTCGTGAACAACTTTAGAGTATTTTTGAAGCCAAATATAACTTCCCAGAGGGAGAAAACCTACATTTATGTTGCTCTTCCAGAAGGCTGTGGAAGAACAACAGGATTTCACTCTAGGAGCATGATGTCCTATTCATAGCAAAACAGGAGAGTGTGACGTATTGAACAGCATTAGGTGAGGCACAAAAGATACGGATGCTATGGAACACAGTGATACACATGGTAGATTAAAATGGCCAAATTCTGTGCCTGCTCCACACTGGAATTATAGCATAGGAGGTGTCTCTGTCACAACCCTGTGTGCCATCCCGCAACACTGACATGGGATTCTGCCTCTTATGTCTATGTGCAGTCATAGCTGCACCTATAGCAGTTATTTTTCCAGGCCTGTCACTGACAATACGTCCAAGCCATGTGGAATAACTTAGGCAAAGATGCAGCAGGCCTTCCTTTTAATAGCAGTAGCAACTGTGATGATTTTCTTGTGGAAGGCTCTGTTTAATACAGACCAGCAAGAATTATCAATTTATAGAAGTCATTTTTGTAGCATAAGTAATAGGTGGATGTTATGAGGAGAACTTCTGGCCTCAACAAAACTCAATTCAGTTACAAAGAAGGAAATTTTACAACTTGTACATTTTGCCCACAGGTTTCAGAAAAACTTAGATAAACCAGAGTATCCTCTCTGGTCATACAGGAAAATGCGACATGAGATTAGATTATCTCCTGAATCCAGTCCTCTGTTGGCAACTAATATCCTTTCACTGTTTATAAATTCATTACCCAATTTCATGTGATAGGCTTTCTGTTCCCAGGACTCCTATTGAAAGCTGTTCTTCAGGCTAATTTGCTCTTCTATTTCTAGCACACTTATTTATTCATCACAAGCCTACACTTGCTTCTTCTTGTATTAATATTGTTGTTTAGTTTATGCAATTAGAGGCAGAGATTTTATGTATGCAAGCTGTTTACAGACTGCAGCATAGAGAAACCCACGCTACCTTGTGAAAGTGAGAATTCTCACTTGTCCACAACCGTGGCAATAGCTCTAAGTTTGCCAGAGGACAGAGTTCTGCCCTGCTGACATCATGGCCATATCACAGCAACAGATTACATTTCAAAAGCAGTAGGAGATTTAAGAGGAAAAAAAAAAATAAAAAAAGAAAGATCATCTGAAAATATGTTCATGCTCACTAGCTATTCAGTGTTGTCAGTGTTGGTTATTTTAGAAAATATCACATTTTCCCTTCCCCCTTGCAAACATTATTTCTTGATAGCATATGACTAGAAGTACATATTTTATGAAAAGAGATTTCCACCCTTCATTGTTGCAGAGGAACAGATGAAATGTGAATCCAAAGGCAAATAAACCCCTTAATCTATTATTTTAAAGGACAAATATGTGATTTATTCAGGCTTAATTATCAATTTTCTGACCTTAAATGTTGTCAATAAGCAATTCTATGAAAATTCTGAGTGAAATGAATCTTAATTTTCACAGCACTGTAAAAGCTACCTATGCATTTTAGTGTACTTTGGTGCAATAGAATAAACAAATAAATTAGAAATTATACTTTCATTCAAGAAATAACTTAAAACTCAACAGACATTAGAGAAGGGACATGAAAATAATGAAGACTGGAAAACATGCCCTGTAAGGAAATGGTCAAAATTACATATTGATAAAACTAGTAAGGAGAGGCTTATGTGATATTTGCATAAAACACCCCAAAATAACAAAATCAAAAAGGCCAAAAAGATGCTCTAGCTTCTAGGAACAAGAATAGATGCGTTATTTAGAAGGTAGTTTGGTGAACTTCTAACCTGAAATAGATAAAACCTCAAACAATGAAAACAAATTATTTCACAGAAATTTTGGTAGTTGCTCTATTGCTGCAAAAAAGAAATTTCACACCTGATGTTTCCTTGCAAAATATACTGCAGTGAACACCAGAACGTATTAAATCCTTGCGTCATGCAGAAGCTCAGAGTAGATGATCCGTCACACAAGATTTTCTCTGTCTCAAGTGGCCTTTTAACAAAAAGGGGTGCTTTTTCAAAATAGTCAAGAATTTTTCACCTAAGCTATTAAATGAATTTTTAGATGTCATTTTTAGTTTTGCCCAAATGTGGATTCAATTTGAGTTACTGCTAATGTTTCACATAACCCAAGAGAGGTCTCCATCTCCAAAAAAACTAGTTTATGTCTCTAAATCATGGGTCCATCAGATGTCAAGTGAATTAGGACAGGCTGAAAAATCTCCTTGATACAGAAACACAAGGGGTGAAGAAGGAAAAAGGAGAGTGAGAGGGAAAGCTATCCTAGCCTGAGATCCAGCTCATTCTGCTCCTTCAGATGTGTTTTATGTGCTATGGAGCAATGTGTTCAGAGGCTTAGCAAATGAATATATAAATACAGAAGTGCTTCTGTGGCCTGAAAGTGGTAGCCAGGCACTGAGGCAGATGGTAAACAAGCTCCCCGGGGTCAGGTGAAGTCTTTGCCTCGGGAGGAATAGTCACCTTTGTCTCTCAGCTCCCAAGCAGTTGCTATAAGCATTTAACTTCTTTTTTAAGCAAGAAAGTGAGAAGAACACTGAGATATCTCTTTGTTCTTCACATGAGGTCTTTGACTGCCTGTGAGCACTACAATAATGCCTGTACTTAATAATATGCATGAAAATTGTTACAACCCTCTCATCTCGACAAAAACGGGTTAAAGCTGTGTTATGTTTAGAAAAAAAGAAAACAAAAAAGAGAGGCTCTTTGTTACGATGGCAAAATTCAAACAAGAAAGTAAGGAATTCAGTTGCAGAGCTGTAACAGATATAACATGTCCCTGCATGATTCTAATTAAGGCACGTAAGAAATAGTCTTACGTCTATTACTCACCAAATGATACTTTGTAAAGTTCCAGATGTTCTTCGTGCTTCTTGGCCAATTTATATATTCTATTGCTATATCCTTTTAAGGCTTCTCCATAATCTCTGCAGTCGAAAGGAATGACCTGGGAATCTGCCAGTTCATAAACCAGTTTGCCTCGTAACTGGGCAATTGTTAGCTGTTTCTTGAAGGTGGTGTCATAAAACTTTTCCACTAGCTCAAATGTCTCATACACAGTGTGATAAACAGGATAATTGCTGAATTTGTCTGCTTTCTGGAAAAGATGGAGCGAATTTGTCAGTGCCCTGTGTTCTGATTGCAGTTAAGAAATGTATTGATCACTTAACAACTATGATATTTTGTACAGTTTCCAAAACAGAAAAGCCACAAAATACAATTTACTATTCTTATTTTTTATATGTTCAGATTAAGGAACTAAACAGTCCATGGACTGTTGCACAGATTTAAGAGAGAAGGCTTCCTTCTCTATATCTGCACAGACCTGCCATCAGTTCCACTGCACAGAGAATGTTCTACCCAAGAGTGAAAACAGTTTGGGGTTTTGGATAGGAAAAACCCTCATCATGGTCCCTTTTTATCTTGTGGAATTATTTCTGAATACAATCATGGAAGACTTGTATATTAAGGGTCTTACTAATAGCAGGGTGAAATGAATTACATACCTTCAATAAGATTCTATAAATATGTGCCTTTCTGTGAACTTGACATCCCTTAGAATATACACATCACTGTAGCAGGTTTTATTCTCTAAACATTTACATTTCTTGTTAAATTAAGAAATGGCACTGATATATGAACCCATCAAAGATGCTTTGATGTGTTTTTATTACTTATGAATAAATGCTTGTTACAGGATGACTGCTCAGCACTATCAAACTTCTTCAAGCAACCTGGCAGACTTACCCTATTCTTGGTGTAACGAGCTCTGCCTGATGCAATTCCCAGTCGCTGAAAGTAGGCTTCAAAATCACTGCCTGACCCCAGTTTATTTATTCTACATGTAGAAAAGACAACATCTTGGTGAAAGCACTTACTGAGCACTGTGGTAGTAATTTATGCAAAATGCAGATTTTTCAGAAATATTGAGGTCAGTTCTTCTGGAGGGCACATCAGGGACACTAGTAAGATCAGAGACTAAATGACTGGCAAGCTTAATTACTTGCTTAATTACTGATTTTATTCCAACACAGTGATTCAGTGTCCAATACTGCTAGGAAGATCTTTTAAAGGTAGCAGTCCTGATTATGACACTGACCACATTAAAATATATATATATATATAGAAAACACAAGACGTTATGCACAGAAGACATAAAATTTGGTCAGATATTTCTCTGCCGTCTTAAAACATCAATCATCCATTTCCAAACTAATATGAATTGGGCAGCAATATATGTAAAGGCAGATGTGTTTATGCACTTAGCACGTTCCACAGCAGAATCCCAGGCTGACAATTCCCACAGCAGGGAGCAGGAGCGGCATCGGCACCTACGTGTCGCTACTGCCATCTGGTGGCGCATCGTGGCATGGCAAGGGAGAAAATGGTAGTACATATTCCAAGTACGAATTTTCCAATATTTATGTTTGATTCTAAGTTTTAGGTTTATATGTCTAGCCTAGTGAATAATTGGTGTTTTTCAGCTAAAAAAGAAGTTTATTCTGTTCCCCCTGAAGTTCTTCTGTTAGTATAAATTTCTGCAAAGAACTATTTATATCACTGAGAAAGATCTGATCTGGTACCTTTTCCAAAAGGAAGAAAACTCGCTGAGCCTCATGAATCCATAAATTCATCTTAGCAGGGTCAGAAACATTCAGAAAATTTCGCTCAAATCACACAAAGGAGCAGTTCTGTTTACCTTATGTGAGTAACGAGACATTGTGAATAAGAATTAGCCCTCTGAATAACAGGCTAAAATTTTGGAGTGTTGGTAACTTCAAATATGAAGGTTCAATACCCTCATATATAGCTTTGTAACGTCATAATTTTACATCCATTTTATAAACAAAGAATAATTATCACAAGTGTTTTAATTATCACTTTTTAATTACCACTCAAGACATCTTCTTTCAATTGAGCATTTGCTTATCCTAACAATTCTGATTTACCTGTCTAGTAGATGACTAAACTGTGTTTTGAACTCTTTTCCCACCCTGGGATGTTTTGTTTTGTTTTGTTTTATTGCTTTCTAAATTACTTTTCTCCTCATGAAAAGGTCTTTAGAAAGTGTGAGTTTCATTTTACAGCAGGCATATTGTCATCATCATTAAGAAAAAAAATATTTTATTTTATTTTACTGTGAAAGATATTGCTAGAGTCACCTTGTGCAAAAAGGTTTTGTATTGCTGTCATAAAGAGCACATCTCAAAAAGTTCTGGAGAACAGCCATGCTATGATACGACGAAAACATTGTGAGGAAAAAAACCCATATTAAACACTTACCTGGGATAGCTATTATTTTCAGTCCCAGGATCTTTCTCGAGCCAGCTCTCATAAAGAGACTTATTTTCATACCCCTCATCAGGACTTAAAATCTGCAGTGGAAAATATTATAATCTCACTGGCAATACCTGTAACTCAATTCATTATCAGATTGCCTGCTAGACTGTGAGGGATCTAGGTTGGTGTTATGCTCTGCGATGTGCTCTCGGTCTCTTTACGGGTGTTAGATGGTGAGTTGGACTAGATGATCCTTGTGGGTCCCTTCCAACTCATAATATTCTGTGTGTGTGTGTGTGTGTGATTGACAGCTATCTGCATCACTCCTAACCAACAGTATTGCTGTATGCAGGGAAATACATATACAGTGTATATATATATATATATCCATCCATCTCTTGGGCACTTGGAACCAACAACAGACAGTTTCAAAGAGCAGCTTAAAGGTTCAAGGATACTGAGTGGAGCTCATCTACTACTGGGACAAGTGGATTCAGAGATTCACAGGATTCTGGGGGTTTGTAGGACTTCTTACCACCTTATGGTACTGTGAAGCCACACACAACACCACACGTAATACTATGGGACTCTTCCAGCATCCAGGATGTCTCAGGTCCTTTCCTTTCAGTAAGCAGAGAGAGATGACAGCCCCCCACAGAGGTTTGCCCCCCACAGCAGAAATATTCTCTCGACATGGCTACCTAAAATTTGACTGCTTTTTCTATAAGAAAGCTATAAAAGAATTATGCTAGAAGGAAAGTTCCAAACCAGTCATATTACATCAGTGTCAAGAGAACTCAATCAAGACTGGAGAATCATTGTGCAAGACACTGTATGTGTAAAATGCAGGTCTCACCCTTACTGTAAAAACCAAAAAAAAGCTCAGTAACCAGGATGGAAAAGGTAAGTATTAGTGCAGCCATCATGCTGCCAGGAAAACTATGAAGAAGTATAAAATTTGTTGACAAAAGCTCTTAGAAAATCTATGGCAGAGATAAAAATAAATCAAGACTCCAGCCCTGGTCTACATCTACATTTAAACAACTTTTAATAGTCCTTTAAATATAAGTCCCTTAAATAAAAGGTTTGTTATGATGTGCAGAGGATTGGGATTTTTTTTTTTTTTCAAAATACAAAGCATAAATATTCATGGCTTGAAACATGGTCCCACCATATTTTTGAGACTTAAATCCTGCATTGAAAAACATACAGACTTCAACTTAAAAATCTGAAGAGCTCTGACCTCTCAGATTTTGTCAGTAGCTAGCAGAAAAATAACAACTTTGCAAAATAACTGCTTGGCTGATGTCATTTTCAGGGCACTTTGGTCACGTCCAAGGGCTAAAGTGAAAACAGCACATTAATAAGGGAAAGGTGAACTCTGGCATACGGGAGCAAAAGCACTCTATGCTCTGGCAAACATTATTCTGACAGCTCTGCTCATGTAAAAACCATTGGGCAGCAACACTGAAGCCGTAATAAAATAGTATCATTTATTATGAAGCCATAACACAACACTGAAGCCATAATAAAACAGATTATTTGCCCTGACTTAGATCCAAATCTAGAATCAGCATAAGCTTC
The DNA here is from genome assembly GCA_013390025.1 of Pitta sordida. NCBI lineage: Eukaryota > Metazoa > Chordata > Aves > Passeriformes > Pittidae > Pitta > Pitta sordida. Next base: position 9,791 of record WEKX01022328.1, read on the forward strand.
CCGCTACCTCAAGGAAGATCCAGAGTTTTTAAGCATAAATGCAAAGGAAGCAGGACTGATCAGAACAGGAATTTGGAGTTGAACTATTGCAGACACTGTCTAGTGATGATCACATGTCTAAACCCTAGCAGTAGAGCAGGGTCAAAACCAGTCAACAGATAAATATACCATCTGTATGCAGAAAACCACACCTAAATGCAGAACTGCTTGAAAGACAACACTTCTTGTGTACACTACATTTCTTTTTGGTGAGAATTGGCTCACTAAAAACCAAGAGGATGTTGGCTATTAAATAGAAACAGAAATAACTTTCCTTTGGACATGAATAATCAGTGTCAGGTTGTCAGGTTTTCTAGCTTACATCATGCCTCTACTGCTAAAAGCTAAAATAAGATTGAATAAGAATTCTAAATTTTTTAAGTCAGTCTAAAGTTACTTTGCATGGTACTTTAACGGAAGATTTCTACTCAAAACAGCAATAGCTGAATAGTTGACTTAAGATCAAGACTGAGGTACTATTTTTAGCCCACAGCACATTTTTCAACATTGTTTATCTTTTGCAGGAAAATGTCTTCCTGGATGAGTGGCTTGCTGCAGACAGAAAGTAAATTATTTTATCCAGGGCCTGGCAGCACTAGGGACATGGAAATTTTTATAGAAAAAAGAGAATGCCCTTCAATGTGCTAAGTGTCAGAGCTAATGTTTGAACAAGCACAGGTTCTTCCCCTGCAAGGATGAAAGAAAAGATTAAGATAGAAAGAATTGATTAGAAAATAAATAGTAGAAAAACAAATAATGGGAATGCCATAGACAAACCTCCCCGTGATATTTCAAGTGTTAAAAGTGTTCTGCTTTTGAAAATAATTCAGGATAAAATGCATCTAGTGGGATGGGAGACTACGTAGTAGCTGGAGTCAACCTACCAAGTGCAGGTCTATCTAACTCTCACAGTGAAGATTTTTACACTGGACCAAGTCACCCCAGTACCCTTAATAAGGGGGAAAATGGTCTGAATTTTGTATGTACAAACGTGGACAACCACATTGGTGAAATTAATCTCATCCTAAAAGCAATTATTTCTACCCAATCCCTTTAAAGGGAGCCTATGCTGCTTAAGTCACTCAGAGACTTCTGTTAGTTGAGATGAATCTAAATCTGAGGATAGTGGCAATGGCTTGTGCCTGGTGCCTAATCTGGTTAACTCCTCGTATGGCCAATAAAGTTCCATGCTTTAGTGGATCAGAGTCTTTCAGCCTCAAGATAATTTACTCTGAGAGTTGAAAATACAGAAGACATGATTACCATTACCACATGATTACCATTTGTGATCATGCAAATCTGTACATCTGGCCTGTTAAAAAACTTCAATCCTTCAATATTCATTACATATTTCAGGGGCTCAGTATGACATGAAGGAGATTTTGGGGAAAAGACAGAGAGAAAATGGTAGCTAGGCAATGTGAGAAGTATTTCCTTCAGTTCTTGTCACTTTAGAGAATTGATCTCCCTCAAGAATTTTGCTGTTGATTTTGGTGGGATCAAGATTCTTCCAACACAGCAATAAAAAAAATCTAATATTATTCAATAATCCAGTTTTATCCAATAAACTCCCAGTTTTACATTCTTAAAAATTCAGAAGTAGTAGACACTCCGAGTCTGTACCTCTTTTGTGAGATTATACACCAGTTTGTAGAGAAGAGGAGTGCAGTCAACTCTTAATGTGTAGTTACCTGAAAAGAAAACAAATACACGAAAAATTTCCCTTCATGTACTAGTACCATTATCTAGTGTTGAGTTAGGTAAGTATCTCATGGCAAAGTTCTCATTACAGCAGCCGGAGCTTCATCAAAAAGAAATTATGGCCACTTTTGGGATAGGCAGGAGTGTAAAGCAGTCTTCTCTATAAACTACAGCTGCCAGAGTACATTAAGCAAATACCTCTGCCCTCAAATACAGACAACAACAAAGAGGGGAAAAGGGACGAGAAGCCTGCAACATAAAAACCCCCACAAGCACTCAAATAACAGTTATTAATTATAATTTATTCGGTTTTTATATGGATTTAGACATTTGGGTCACCTTTTGCAAAATGTGTACTCAACATATCATATTCTAGGACTAGACTAACAATGACAAATAGGGCACAATGATGGAAAAAATACTAGATTATGTTAATGATGTTTCCAAGGAGAGTCTGTATTTGAGACTGGAAATTCAAGTCACAAAGCTGCTCAAAATGATGACCCACTTTGCTTCTTTCCCTACCATAAGGGAATAAATAGAAATAATTTCCTGCCAAAATGTGGTATAGGAAGTGCTGTGGATGTCATATGATGATAAACAAAATAATTATCAGAGTACATGGATGCTATGACTCTACAGGGGATTCTACTGCTCAGTCCAGTCAAAGATGCCCAAGATACTTAAACCAGTGGTCTGAACATGGTGTTCTTTTCCTTAATATATATTACTTTTCCAGTTGTTATATTTTCACATTTTCTTTAATGCATAAAGCAGGAGATATGTTTGAACAATCAAGATTTAGAAGAAAAGTGTTAAGGCAGCAGCATGCTGGCTCCAAACCAAGTAAAAAATATGTGTTAGAATTCATGCTGAGAATCTGAAGCAGTTGTAAAGCTATTATTTCATTTGTGTGATCTAGGCATGAAATTCTGCTCTACTTTTTACACAGCATGTGAGCTGCATAAATGAAGAAAAAGTTCTAAACGTCCATATTCCCCAGTTCCAACTGTGCATTTAGAAACTGAGTGTGGCTTTTCTTTTTTTCCAGTCCTTTTGTGACAGACAAATTTCAGCTGACAGGAAGACAAAGAGTTCTTAAATATGACTGTTGATATCCATTTTATTCACACACAGGAAGCCCAAATAAGTTGGGTTTGACATGGAAAGAGTAATGCCTTGAATAACTGAGGCTGTGATGCAGAGCAGCTTCACAGAACCCTTCTGACTATTCTTTCAGCACAGAAAACCATAATGGAGCTCGTTCTGTAATAAAGCTCAGTGTATTTTAAGAAGGATTCTGTGATTTAGGTCATAGTGTTGGGGTCCTCCCCCCAGAAAGGCCAATTGCTATGCAACGTTCCTGAATGACAGATTCTTCTCATAATCTGAAGGACACAGTAAATTGGATAACGGCTTTTTGTGAAACACTCTTCAGTGCTTATCCTTCTAAAAGAGCCCTGCTGTAATACCTGTATAACTCCCTGCTCTTAGCAATTAACAAAGGTGATCACACTGGCCCAAAGCACCAAGTGGTTTCACACCCCCACAAAGTGTAAGTCTAAGGTCTTGACAAAAACTGTCTTATAATCATAATAACTTAGTATCTGAAAAGACTGTCGTTCCACAGGGAAAGGAGATGGATCTGTGACTAGAACAAGGAGAAGGTTGTCATACATTAAAACTGCAAATGTAAACTAAAGCTACTTCAGTTAAGAGACAGTTTAACATACAGAATGCTCAAATAATCAACACAAAGTACTATAATCCTCCATAGAAGGCATTCTGGACTCCAGAAACATGGGCTGCAGGTATGGATGGCACTATTTGCAAAAGAAAGGAACTTGAGAATTTATGTTGTTCTCTCTCCATGAGAATTTAAGTTATGCTCTCTCACCAATTAATTCTGTATTCGTTGTAATAGTTCTGAACATCACAATACCTATCTTATTTTTGCCAGCTTTGAATGCAATAAATAATACACAGAGAACTATTAAAAATTACCCCTGGGAAGTATGGTAAGTTTAAATATATAAGACCCACCTTCTATAGAAGAATCTGTGTTGATGTAAGCAACTGCCCGTTCCTGAAGGACTTTGGCATTTTCCTAGAGTTGTAAATGTCAATTGTTACTTTCAATTAGTGACATTTAGTCAAGAGTATTTTAAGTGAACTGATTTTTATAGCAGTGCCTTTAAGAATGCAGTCAGGATAAGTACTACTGTGTACCTTACTAATTATATTGTTTGAGGACAGGTAAGTGATCTGGTCATATGAAATCCTCTCCTGCTTTCTGGGACTTAATTTGTTGTGGAAAACATCCAGAAAATGTAGGTTCTGCCTGCTTCATCACACATGAGAGCAAGACGGAACAGGAAAATTATTGAACAGAAGTGTAACACCTTAAAATAAGGCTATACATGTGTTTAAACTCTGCACTTCAGGACTTTCTGAACATCCAACATGTGACTATAAGATCAGCCAGAATTCCTTCATGCTTTTAATCCCTAGTTTTTCACAT
>WEKX01022329.1:5540-22386 GCA_013390025.1 Pitta sordida
TGGATGTTAGGAAGAGCTTATTCACAGAGGGAGTGATCCCTCAGTGGAATGGTTTGCCCAGGGAGGTGGTGGAGTTGCCATCCCTGGAGGTGTTTAAGAAAAGACTCGGATAGACAGACCATGGTGCCCATGGCTCCAGGGCTGTGGGTTCAATCCCTGGGTGGGCGCTTGCTTGGGAGTTGGACTAGATGATCCTTGTGGGTCCCTTCCAACTGAGAATAACCTGTGAACCTGCGAACAAAAGTGAAGTTTTGCAGCTGGAATTAAAGATGCAAGTCTTCTCATCAATCTATCAGAAAATCAATCCACACATTTTCCAAAGATTGTTTCAAGATATCCGGTTCCCAGATTTTAATAAAGTCCAGTTCTACAAAAAGGAAAAACAACATTAGGGGAAAAACCAGTGTACTAGAGTGAAAACTAAATGCACTGGAAATACTAATTAAGCAACAAGATCACAGAGAGATTCTATGCTGGTTAGAATTCATCTGTCAGATTAAGTTATACAATGAGAAATAATCCAAAAAGCCCCTAAAACAACTCACAAGATTTCCATTAAAGTGAAGCTACTTTTCTATTTCCTCTCACATCAGTGAAGTTCATTTCACTCTTCAAACTATATTTATCAAATGAAATTTCTTTCTTCTCAAAAACACTGCTTAAAATATAACACCAGTCAAATCAAGCACACTTCAAAAAACTCCCAAAATTTTATGTTTGGAAAGTATATTAAGAACATTCTGCATTATTAGCAAAAACAATGAAACGGAACTTAAAAAATGCATTGGTGACGTTACAGATACTAATGCAAAAGTACAACTGATCAACTAATGCACATCACTAATATGTCACACAAAATCATTGAGCAAGTCAGGGAAGTTAAAACTATCACTGTAACAGGACAAGCTTTAAATACACATTCATATAAATCAGCAAATTATACAAGCAAAGAAAGTGATAGAGGTGGTTAGGGATGACTTCTGTTTCCTGCAACACATCATGACCCTCAAAATCTGAATTTCATCCTTGCAGACACTCTGCCTAGAGATGTTGTTCCTCTGTGAACTCATATTATAGTCACTAACTGAGTAATATCCAAACTAACACGTCAAAGTTAAAGCCATTATGTGGAAAACACAAACACTGGAAGACCAAGGTGTAGGTCAAATAGCTGCTCACCATTAGCAGGTATTCCACCGCTCTGTCCGGGTTGTTGAAGCTGGCCCTCAGCGCCGCGATCACCTGCTCTCGTTCATAGCCCATCGACATGATCTCTGTCACCATATTCTCATAGGACTGACCTGTCACTAGAAGACACAGGAGCACCATTTCAAGGGAATAAGACAAAAAAAAAAAAAAAAAAAAAAAAAAAAAAATCACAAAAATTCGAGTCATGCATTGGAATGCAAAGAGTAGTTCATATTAAACCTGCCATGGTTCTGTGGCTTTAATTCCGAATATATTCAGGTGGTTTTGTTAGCAATTTGATTGGAAACAGCAGAGGGCAATGAACACAGTGTAAACTTCTACTGGCAAAAGCACCACCTGTGATACTTCTGTGCTTGTAATCAAAATAATATTCTCTTTCTAAGTTTTCGTGTAAGGTCAAGGGCATCGTCACAGCTAATACTCAATTCCTGATGTAATCAAGAAAAGTCTCCTGCAGCATAAATTTGGAAATCAAAACTTCAGAGGCAGAAATCTGTCTGCCAAACTGCAAGCCATTGAGGTTTTCCCAAATAAAGACTTTTTGTTATGCTACTGTTAGACAACAAATAGTGATGACCAAGTTATAACTAAGTATTGCTACATGCAGCTAATGATGACCAAAGTAATTTAATAAACTTAACATGCACTAACTCAAGTCAGGCAGAAGATTTAAAAGCTGTATCTAGGAAAGTTACTCAAGATTTCAATGAGGGGTCAGGAGACCAAGTTCTCTCTTTTAATTAATATCTCATTCAATTAAACATTTGACTAGACATCCCATCACATCAAATCCCCCACCTCTGACAGTATAAATGGAGAAAAACTGTCTCACCTGCAGCCATCAGGACACACACTACATATGAAGCAATTTAAGGGCAACTGATCACTACATTAATCTCATTGTAGGGAAGATGATTATCTCTTTTCATAACCCATTTAAATTTCCTTCCTTAAAAAAGATAGCAGGTTTAACCATTATAAAAAAGGTAACTCTTCGATTATAATTTCCAATTGAGCAACATCTTAAAGGTCATCTTTCCAGGGGATTAAAAAAAAAAAAAAAAAATCTAGGCATTAAAATACCACCTCCTTCCCTGGATAAAGGTATTCCTGATCTCAGTGGAATACTACCACTAACTGACTCTAAAACTAGCAAACTAGTGGCAAGAGAGTCAACTGTTTAACAGCCACTATAAAAATTAATTCATTAAAACCCCACAGAAAAAACAAACATTGTCTCTGTCACGACAAGTAAGCCACAACAAAAAGAATCAACAAAAATATCAAGTTTTATCCCTCAGGGAGAAGGTGTTTAACTCAAGCCAACATTAACACAATCCCTTTGCCGAGTTTTTAATAAATGCTTCTTAATAAGCAGTGGATGTATGGCTTAGGGCAGTATATTCAGGAACAAACAACAGAACAGCCCTAGCCCAAGGATACTTGTGCATTATCTAAATATAATGGATTTACAACCCTTGACTAATTTGAGTACATTATTTGGGCTTCAAAATAATAGTGCCAACTCAAGTTTAGGGAATGGTAAACTCATGTCTTTGTACAGAATCATGAGATGAACCACTTTACACCTATCTTGATTTTTTCAGATTTAAAAACACCCCAAAAACCCAATCACCTAAACTCTGCCCTAAAGATACATATGTCTATAGATATCTTCAGAGAAGCACAAAAAGCCAGGCCAACAACTGTCCCAACATAATCATTTTGCTAAACTTCCGCTCATGTTCTTTCTTAAACAGCACTAGCTTACGCTTACCACTGCTGACATACTGATGAACCAGACTGCAAACCAACAGCTGACAGAATACCTGTTGATCTAATCAGTTACTACTTACACATCTCTGTAGGGCTTTTTCAGTATAAGCTAGGTAGAGACTAGAACAGAGTAAGAAATTTGACACAGGAAAAAAGATGCAGAAAGGCTGACTTGCTCTGAACAGGTGGCTACATAGACAGAAGGAGACAGAACTGCTGAAAACTTAGGCACATGTACTCCATATACTTCCACAAGCTGTGCAAGAGTAGGATCAAGAATAATAATTCAGAAATTGCACACCGGCAGTGTCATGATATAATCAGGCCGCCCTGTACATACTGTCAAGTGGAAATGGTTTGAGCTCAATGCTGAGCTGACTCTGCTCTTCGCTTTTGTCTTTCAAATAACATTTTAAAACTGGATTAACTCTCCAATCCAGTTCATCACACGCCCCACAATAATTCTTGTCCCATGTCCTGAAGAAAGCTTAGGCTGCTCCAGTGAAAGACAGGGTTGCACAAGAACTGCAAGACGTGCAGATCTCCACGTAACCGAACACAAAGCCACATCGGTTTTCAGTATCTAACTGAAAACAAAAGGAAATCAGTAGAAACCAATCTCTGTTTTTAAAGCTGCGTTAATTAACCTCAGACAACGTAACTGAGAAGCCACAGTTAGAGTAGGTCTAGGATCCAATTTAGGATATAAAAACATACTATCCCAACTCGTGCAAGCAAAATCCTTTTAGGACAGTTTCTAACAAAAAAAACCCACAGAGTTCATGCCTACAGCTGTTAAAAATTTTTTGGGCTATAAACACCTCCAGTATGCTAACCTAGGAAATTAGACTCAATGCCGGTTATTTCACAGATTCACATTCACAGATTATTCTGAGTTGGAAGGGTCATCAAGTCTAACTCTTAAACAGCACCACTGCCTCCCTGGTGGGAATCGACCCCTTGGTCTCCCGCATGGGAGACGGGGACATTCACCACTGTACTAATGTGGATTTTCTTTCCAAACTGTTAAAAGACACCTGGGGTTACTGTAGGAGATACCAACCAAAGAACTTTCAAATAAAATAGATAGTAAGGTGATGCCTTTGAAATGGGATTTTTTTTTCCCTTTTAATTCTGAAGAGAACTGAATCAAGATCACCAGCTTAATTTGTGGATCAATACTGTTAGCAAGAGTCTTTGTGATGATCACCTCTTAGCCACTAAGGTATAACAAATAGTTAATGAAGCACCTTTAGTGGCAGCAGTCACTTCAAAAACCAAACAGAACTCAAGCGGTCGTCTCCTACAGTACCTATCCAAACAGTGTATCACAAGTAGGAACTAAACTGCAGTTAAACAGACTAAATCTAGTGACTACCACTAATACACATAAACACTGCTACTGCTCCTGAATCACCCTGGGTTGCTTAATCACAACACCTGCCTCCAATACACCCACAAAAAACCAAGTGAAACTCTTTACTTTTTTACTTTAATTTTTTGTATCAAATTGCAGCTTCATATTTACAAGCATAAGACAAAATAAGGAAAAAACCCCACAAACCTCCTCCTCATTTCAGTGCCTTAATTTGATACACTCTAAAACAATCAAAAAAATTAAGTAGGAGTAAGGAGTTCTGGGTTTGTCTAATAATTTCTTAGCAACCAGAACCAGCATACATGAGGGGCAGACCTCCCTGTTCTTTTTATTCTATCTATTCCACTGAGAAACAACATCATTTAAACTGTCAAAACAAAAGTGAATCGACTGTAAGCACACAGAGGCATTCATCCCTCAGCCCAGAGAGCAGTAGATCTGGTGAATTTATCCAATCCAAATGTGTCAAAAGACAAAGTACTTTCAAAGGTGGAACAAGTAAGCAATAAAGGCAGCCATTTTATCTGGTGAGTAAAAGCCAAAAACATATACATATTTACATCTAGTCTTCTATTCAAGCCACTTCCAAGTGAATACTTAGAAGAGAAGTTAAGGCAAAGGGGGAAAAAGCAGGGATGACAAGGGTCTTCCTTTTACACAGTAAAAATATACGAAGGGAGGCATTCTTCAGTAAAGAAATTCTTGAAGCTGATTCCAAGATATTAGCTTCAGGTCTTAGAGAAGTGTACTTTGATTACAACTTGAACAATGACAGATATAGAAGAAAATGTCAACATCTGCTAATCCGTCATGTTTCTGCTGCACCAAAATTATGTCTACGTTAAAAAAACACTCCACTTACCAAGTGCACTTATAGCATCCTCAAAAAGATTTGATCGAGATGTATCACCTGTTGTACTGCAAGATGAAGACAAGTGCAATGGCAATTACAAAACTTTGGAAAACTTCCTGTTTTGTTTAAAAAAACAACAACAAAAAAACCCCAAAAAACCAAAACCAGCAGCAGCTGTAACTCTAATAGCCCCTTTTGTTTCTAAAAAACCAACAAAGCTTTCCAAAGTGCTCTCTTTTGGTCCATAGCGAGACCAGATTTTACAAACTCACAATGCTACCATTTTTAACACAAGGCCAACCTCCCTGCACCACCACCCCCCCCTCCCATTATCCCTAGTAGTTTGGGTCTTGCCCATCTGCTCAGGGATTAGCCATCTGCTTGCTTGAATGCTTTAAAGGGGGGCAGAACAAGGTGGATTTTCAAAAGAACACAGCACTCTCACTAACTACTTCCCCACAATCACCAGTTTGACCTCAATGAGGACCCAAGGAGGTCAGTGCCAAGCACTTACTAAAATCTCAGTATCCTACTTTCCCAGGAATATAAACTGCTAACATTTGCAATTACCCCATCTCAAATTATCAAAGCTGTTAAATTACAAGATTAAAGGCTCACTTCCATGAACAGCAAGGAGCACAGAAGCACAACATCAGGCAGAGGAATCACAGTTAACTCAGTCAGAGCCAAGGGTGCCCATTTCCTGGCTTGTCCCAGGGCTGCAACTTAAATCATCAGCCCTTTGGTCTCAGGGTGACACCCCCGATGGGCCAACAGGACTCCTGCCTACAGGGTTGTGCAACTCGCCATGGGGTGCCAGGAAAAAAGTGTTTGGGGACTGCACGAGACTTACTGCAGGGAATCTAGCACCAAAGGCAGGGAAAGCAAAGCATCAAGGCACCCTGCAGATGAAAAGCATTGGCCAAGAGAGCTAAAAGAGAGAGAAAAAAGGGCCATTCACATGTAAACACACTCAGCTGGCCATGGCCTGAACCTCCATCACCAGTCCATCCTGTCCTCTCATTAAATTCCATTTCTAACAACTGTCTCTGATATCAGAGTGTCTCTGTTCTGTGTGCACGTGTGTGGTATGGAATCCTAAGTGTTCACAACCAGAGAGGGAGCTGCGAGTCCCAGGGATCCAGACGCCTGAGGAGCCAGGAGCTGCTGAGACCAGACACTGTGGAAGCCTCATGGCCAAAGACTGGAGAAGGGGCCACAGGGGCCCGTGTGGTCTCCTGCGATGGGGAGACATCTGTATTATTTGTACGTATGCACTTTGCAGCAGTGGGCTTTGCCCTAAATAGAGAGAGGAGAACAGGAGGCAGCTGTTGGTGTCGTATCCTTGCTTGACTGCTGGGTTTTTTCCTGCCTGCGTTGACCTAAGCAGCCAGCCATATATACAGGAATATGTATATTGTGTGTATATTTTGGGAATACATGTTCTGTCCTGATACGTGATAGACCTGGGCACACGCAGCTGCACCAGCCTCATTTTTATCAAGCTACCAGAGCTGGAAACTCCTATCAGCAAGTGAAAGATCATCACACTAATCTGAATCTGTTTTTGTAACATGCCATTGAAAAAAAAAACAAACACAATCAAACATAGTATTCACAGAGATCCATTTTTTCATGCAAGAAAGAATTCTTCCAAGGAGAATGCTTCACTAGCATGTGTCAGTAGTAAGATTAACAACCAAAAAAAAGATCAAAGGTAAAACAGGACACCCCCTTGCCTGGCCATGGATCAATAAATCTTCACCAGACTCAGTAATCTAACTTCTAAAGCAAATCAGAAACAACCAGTACTCACTAAGGTAGGTGATAACCTTAACATGTATGTTAAATTATTCTTTTGATTCCTCTTAAGTATGAATAATGAGGCTCCCCTCCTGCAGTTTAGAACACTGCAATCTGTACGGGGAAAACAGTGTTTTAGTATCAAAGATTAATCTTTGAACTTACTGGACAAATTGAGCAGGAAAAAAAGAAGATAAAAACCCCACCCATTCACCCTCTAAAAAAAATTAGTTATTTGACTGATAAATGAAACTTCACTTGTGTTCCATTTCTAAGAGATATCCATTTACCAGAACTGCAAAATTAAATCATCAATTTGCATATTTCGTGCAAGAAACTTCTGATGATATTTTCAACTGCACATGTTGTTTTCTTATCAAATCAGTATTTGATGGTGTTTAAATACAACCACTTCAACAATTAATGTTTTGTGCACCAGTATTCACAGAAATAACACATAAATAACAAAAAAAGTGCATGAAAAATGAGGATTTGATGCTACGCAGCACTTCAAGGACCAGGAAGTTCCAGTAAACATTTTTATCCCATGAAATACTTAAGCAACTTAAAGTGAGCAAAAAAAGGCCACAGTATATAACAGGGGTGAAACTTCTAAGTCCCACTTGATTTTCCTGAATTTGGAGAACTGAGGTCACACTCTCACACCTATATGCAGATGGGCCAAGGACCATTCAGAAAAAATGAACTTAAGGCATTACGTGATTCAGAGCAACACCATATCCTCCATTTGGGAAAAAAAAAAAAAAAAAAAGCTCTCTCCAGAAATTGAGAGATTCCTACGGCAAGAAGTTATGGTTCAAATCTAACCAACATGACTAGAACAGAGATTCATGAACAGGACAAGATGCATTACTCGTAAGACTTTAAGAACTTTGTGAAGAGTAGATCCCTATGCAAGTGAATATCCTTAGTCTGAAAAGAAACCTGTTTGACAGTAGCTCTGAAATGCCTAAAGGGAGCACAACTCCTGTTTCATCTAACACTCTGCAGTTCTATTCCCAAGATCACACCTCCTTACCCACAGGAGAAAGTGTAAGCAGTGTCTTACAGTCAATGATGTTATACTTGAGCTAGAGATTGCATTTAGAGTTGAGAAAGGAGAAAAATTATGTAGATTTGAGAAAACGACTGGACTAACACTGTAATGAAAACTTAAAATCAAGACTAGAAGCAGCAAAAACAGACAGGGAAGCCATTTTCGGAGGCTCATTCATACCTGTCAGTGGATGATGGACTGACAACAGCTGCGGCCTCGGGTGGTTTTTCTTCTGGCTTCTCTTCCCTGGGAGCACTCACGGGCGCAGGCTCACAAACAGCCTCATCTGGTGCTGGTGGTGGAGGGACAGGAGTTGGGACAGGAGCTGGCACAGGAGCTGGTGCAGGGGCAGGAGCAGGGACGGGTGCAGCAACTGGTGCGGGAGCTGCAGTTGAGGCCGCAGTGGAAGTGGCACTTGGCTGCTGAGTCACTCCAGCTGCTGCTTTGGGCTATGGGAGGACAAGAGTTCAGACACAGCACAAAGCTCCTAAGCCCATGCTCTCTGCAAACAACACACTAAGCCCTTGTTTGATAAGTCCGTGTTTGATATTGTTGCCTCCGCATCAATACTAAAACATTGCAAGACATTAAATCTGTAATGCCTTTCCCTGTGTTTAAATGAGTAACCAAGAGCATCACTGAAGTTACTCATTTAGACACCCAAGCATTCACAGTTTGAGTATAAAGTGAAATGCCAAGATAATATCTAAATATTTATTGGCCACGACACTCTAAATGTGAAAACAATCTTGTGTTTGTTTTCCAGGAGAAAACAAGGGAGTTGCCAAAAAACATCTGTAAAGTGTAACAAGCATAAGGTTCTCAGCACTCAGGTTTGGAAAGAAGTGATAAAGACAGAGATCACATTTTATTAGGAATGTTCTTTGCTGGAAAATGAGATGCAAAAAAAATGAACTTCACCTGCAACAAGTTTGTTATGCCATCTTTATATTCAAAGTAATACAAGAACATTTCACATTCTTCAGTTCTGTCGTGAGCACCAAGAATACAGTGGAATCAAGGACCATCAAATCCACAGAAACAAATTCAGAGTGGGCAATACTTGTATGCAAATTTGATTTAATCTTCAAATACCTAAAGAAAACATGGATTTTGCTTGGATGCAGTATTAATCCCATTTTAACCTTTTCACAGTGCATGAAACTTCCAGCTAAGGTATGGAAATACAAAAGCTCTAGCACTGTAGTCCCTTACCCAGAAATATCCCTAATGGCTGACCCAAATCTCTGCCTTTCCAAGAGAAATAGCTAAGACAGCTACTTATTCAAGGCCCTCTATTTTCAGACAATGTTTTCTTGAAGCAGGAAACATGTATTTCCTCCTTTTGTCCGAAAGGAGAGGTGAGGTTGAGAACAAATGGCTTCCAACATGAGAGGCACAACCTATGACAGCATCTGAAGAAAAACACTGGCCCAGTTGGAAGGCAAGGGGGGTTATTTTCTGCCAGATTCCGATACCCTTAACAAGAAAATGTTTTGAGCATCAGTTAGTGGCTGTACCTACAGGACAGGGCATGTCTTATCCACAACAGAATCAGGAAAGGTAAACTGAGCTTAAGGGCTTGCAAAAAGACTGTAGGACTGAAGAAACGCCCAAAACACGAGTTCTGCTGTCAGAAGGTATTTGGCATCTATCGGTTCTTCACAGAGGTCAGTGTTTAGAATCATGGCACTGTTTGGTTGAAAATGACCTCTTAAGATTGAATCCAACTGTTAACTCAGCACCACTAAACCATGTCCTGAAGTGCCACAGCCACTTCCAGTAACAGCAATTCCCTGGAGTCTTCTGCTATCAACCAAATGAAAACCAGAGTCTGAAATACATCTGCACTTGCCTCTCATACTGATAAACGCCTGTGGCAAACCGCAGACTACAAAGCTGTTCATTCAGGAAGACAGCAACAGTCACCCTCAATAAGCCAATACCAGATAGAAAAAAAGGGCAACAGAATAGAGAGATTCTCTTTCTCAGAAGGAGGACCTCTAACTCTCAAATTAACTTCATGTCTCAAGACAGAGGAAGCCGATTTTTTTCTGATTTCAAGGGTCGGGGATGCCTAGAAGATCAGTAGCTTGATTCATGGAGGCAATCTGGCAACTGGTTCAGAGAAGAAATTTCAAATACATGTCACAGTCTTTCCCTATGAACTACCATTGCAGCCTCTCAAAACTCAGTTTTGTTGACTGAAATATATATCCTGCTGTTGAGTTTGACAAAAGAAACAGTTGCAAGTTATAAAAAGCAACATAGCAAAACTGGAAGAGTTAAATATAGAGGATTTAGGAACAAACTAACTAGGTTTCTTTCTTCTTTTTAATAATGTAAGTGCAGAAATAACTGAGAGACAAGAAAGAATGAACAGCAAAATCAGCCACCATCAACTTTTTTCTTTAACATAAGCCTTCAGCACAGGACGGCAACAACCATCAGTCTAGGCAAATCAGGTGTGTGAATCAGTATTTTGTTTTCACTTACACAAGTATTTATTTTCACTGTTGACCGAAACTTGTACATGATCAAATTCTACTGGTGTTAAGGATGGGTACATACAATCACTTATCAGAAGGAAAAACAATGAAATTAAGTTTCCTGTTAAAAACTAATGACTACTCACTTTTGTCACCATAACCACCACAAAGTTCTTCTCATCAATTTTGTATTCTTTAAGAGCAGTATCATCATTAAGGATTTTACCTGGCAAATTAGACAGAAATGAAGAAGTTATTGAGCAGATCAATAGGTGATTTGGGGAGTTCCTCACATAAACACCCCCACAATCCCCATGAAAACATATGTCATGCACGTTTATAAACACCAAATAACTACTAAAAGCAGTTTGACTATTAAGCTTTGGCCGTGGAGCTTCCCTTTCCCTCCTGTTGTGTTCACAATACTCTACTCAGTTTGAAGGCTGTTGCCATAGGTGTCAAAGATGCTTCAAATCACTTAAAACAGAAGTGCAAAATCTGGAAAGATTTACTGGACCCTTAACACAGATACAAGTAACAGAGGAAAGGATTTAGCATACAAAAAGCTTAACTGAATACTCTGGCCTGTTTACACACTCTAGTCAAAGTAAGACCCTTTCTGCTTACATGCTGTCTGGCCTTCATATAAGAGCATTACCTGCAACAGGTTTGTGACCTTGTAACTTTAACAATTTGCTCTTAAAAGAAGGCTGAAACACTAGAAAAACCCAGTACCATTCCACAGCTTGCTACCTTGGCAAAAGGATGAAAGAGCCTTCAGGAAACCTAGAAATCTTTCTTATCACTTCTGATATTTCAGAAGCAGGGGTGGTACTGTGGCAAAGTACATTTGCATCACACCGACAACAACTCAGAAACACACAAAGCCTCATATTTCTTTGTTTTTTTCCTCCCTTCTTTTAGGATAAGCTGGTTTAGAGGCAGTACCACAAATCAGAAAAGTACCTTGGCAAGTTTTACAGCACTCACTTCTACTACAGTATTTTCAGGAAATATGTATTTTACAATTTTAATTGATCCATTTTCTGAAGATGTGCCACAGACCATTTCCCTCCTTCAGGAGAAAAATACACATTTTGACAACCTGTCTCAATGCCAATGGAATACACCACTTCACTATAACTAGAAGGACACATCCTTACCCTAACGATTGCAAGGAAATCGAGCAACACAGACTCATTTATAGCACTTTGAACACAAAAGAGATGGCACTGTCCTACCCCCTACTGATTCCACTGGTCCTGAAGGTCAAATATCCAAGGAAGTATTACATGTAGTGAAGTCATGGCAATATCTACAGCATCAGACTCAGAAACTAGATAGGTTTACTCAAAGTTCTGGTTTATAAGCATTTTGGGGAAAGCTTTCATAAATACATACAGTGATCTCCCGTTACTCACGGGCTGTTGGGTCTGGTCCTCCTCACGCAAGTCGCGGAATCCATGAAGATAGCGACCCCACTACGTAGTCAAGTACACCACACCCCCTCCCCTAATAAGGTCTGGAGGATGGTCCTGAGGGCACAGCTCCCTCTGTAATGTCTCATTAAAGCGGAGGAAACACCTTTTGCTACCTCCCAGCTCCGGGAAGGAAACTTTTGTGAGCAGAGAAACAGGCACAGCTGGTAGCCAGGAAGCTGGCACTACGTGCCCCGCTCCTGCTCCTAAGATGTGCAGGGCTGGGACAGACTCAGGAGCCGGTGCAGCACTGGAGCACAGATGCATCCCCGGACCGGGAGCGCCCACAGCCCCACTTCTCCCTGCGCCTGCTGCCCAGCCTGCAGCTCTCCCCTTCACTTTTCTACCCTCCCTCCACCTCACACATCCTACAAGGGAACTTTTTATTTTATTTTGGGCAGCGAGGGTGGTTCTGGTGCCTGCACTGTGATGTCAGGAGTCCGTGTCGCTGGCATCGGGACACATCAGACTATGCTCTCCGTGTTCCGCCGGTGCTGGCAAAGCTGAAACACGGTGCCAAGTCGGTGGCTCTGCTCCTGTCCACCTGGGTTCAAATCTCCTGTCCACTGCCACCCCAAGGTTGGCATTGGCAGTGGCAACCATACCCCTGCATCCTCTGATTCGCAGCCACGCCACGCTGCACCGCCACGCCGGAAGTGCCGGCATGGCCCCCATCCCTTTGTGCCGCAGCAGCGCTTCCGGCTTCACAGAGATGGGACTGGCTCCCCTTTCTCCTAAACAGTGAGAATGAAGCATGTACAGCAAGTCTGGTGGGCGGTGACGGGACCAATTATATATTCATAACTTCATTATATATCCACGAGCTGATGGGTTCGCGGCACGTTTTTTGCCCGCACCGAGGTAGCACAGCTCGCTGAAAATTCACGCGCAACTACTGCATCTTGTAAATAACGGATCATGACTATGCAGAGGATCACTGTATATGTCTATGTATGTGTGCATGCGTATATATATAAAAATATATTTTATATCTGTATTATATATAGATGTATATTTTCTTGAAGTATATACACAGGCATTCTGTTCTGGCTTGTCTTCTACTCCACACCTGTTGCTTGTGAGGATTATACAACATTGTAGACACACTCTGGCTTCAGAAAACACTCCAGTTATGTCATACTATCTCAGGCAGACCCTTGATTTTGCAATCACAGAAACACAGTATTAAGAGTGTCATGCTGTTACATGTACATATGACACAAAGCCTTCTGCCTTGTTCACATTTCCTGATTTATCTAGCTTCATGTTCTTGACATGCATTACCTTCTCTGAAGTACAAGGGACATAACACTTGCAATAAACACAAACAAGATGAGATTCAAATTCTGTTCCATTAGCATCTCCCTACCGTGTTTAGTGGCTTTAGTTTTTAGAAGTGGAAAAACAATACTGGTTACAAAGCAGCACATTAGAGAAGTGAAAAGACAAACGAAGTTTCTTTTCAAGCCTAGTTTTAGAGGAAAAGACACTAGAGGGAGTACTGGAATAAAACTCAAGTACTGACATCAAGTGTGAACAAAAAAAAAAAAAAAAAAAAAAAAAAAGAATTTTTTTATAAAGTAATACCTCACTATTTTACTCTGTGAATTTTGCATCCTCACTCCTTCACTGGTTTTCTCCTAGGACACATCCATGGCAACACTCCTGCCTGTCCTGGAGTGGCGGGGTGGAGAATGTGGCCTGGCACTCCCAGCGTGGGATGGGGGAGGCAGGACAGGCACCTGGAGCGGCCCTGCTCTGGACAGGTGTCAAGCTGAGGGGGTGAGGTGGCAGGTGGACCACATTTATAGATGTATGAATCCTATTTTGTAGTTTTTCACCCTCACCTCTCATTTTGTGAGAATGTCTCAGAACTGAACCCCTGCAATATTCAAGGTATTACTAGATATAAAAATACTGAGGAAAACTTACTTGAAGCTATAGTGGCATATCTTAGAACTACAGTGCTCTTGAAAAGATTGTAAAGTGAAAAGAGAGGCTCCTGAGGTGTGTTACTTGTACAGTCTTAAAATATGCATAAATTATGGCATCAATTCTGTTTTAGGCACTAGTGACAGGACTCCTATGATTTATGATATGAGTGACCCAAGGCAACAGAATTTAAGAAATAATGTGCTCCATTATTCTCTACAGTGAATTTAGCATACAACAGGAGTGTGTACTAGCTGTTTGCTAGGACTGTGATCTTCTGGGTGCTGGGCAACTACGTACTGAGGAATTCTATGAATTTCAGCAGTGTGCATTGTAGGTATTAAAACGACTGAAAATAGANTGGGCCTGGCTCCCCTTTCTCCTAAACAGTGAGAATGAAGCATGTACAGCAAGTCTGGTGGGCGGTGACGGGACCAATTATATATTCATAACTTCATTATATATCCACGAGCTGATGGGTTCGCGGCACGTTTTTTGCCCGCACCGAGGTAGCACAGCTCGCTGAAAATTCACGCGCAACTACTGCATCTTGTAAATAACGGATCATGACTATGCAGAGGATCACTGTATATGTCTATGTATGTGTGCATGCGTATATATATAAAAATATATTTTATATCTGTATTATATATAGATGTATATTTTCTTGAAGTATATACACAGGCATTCTGTTCTGGCTTGTCTTCTACTCCACACCTGTTGCTTGTGAGGATTATACAACATTGTAGACACACTCTGGCTTCAGAAAACACTCCAGTTATGTCATACTATCTCAGGCAGACCCTTGATTTTGCAATCACAGAAACACAGTANAAAAGGACTTCTGTATTATTGCCACGATGAATGAGCCTGGTCAATTAAAGCTCAGATAAAGTTAATTTCATGTTTTTATCTGACATTAGCCCGCTTTTTCCTAGTACATAATACACATTTCTAGTGACAGAGCTTAGAAGTATTGAGAGTACCTTCGTAATGCAAGGATTTGGTAGCAGGTTTCTTTTGTTAATTCAAAAGAAATAATCTTTTAATTCTCCGAGGTATACACAGGAATGCTTCAGCTATACACAGCATAAATAGAACAAAACAAAAGAATTAACCCAGAACAGGAGATGTGATCTTAAATCCTGATTTCCTGTAACAAAAGTTATTTCGTCTTCACCTAGAACACCCTCTGGACATCACGCAAGGGTAAGAGCAAAGGTAACAAACACACACGTTATAAAACCTGAAAACTTCTTATTCTAAATTAAGAGTTCCCTTTGAGAATGAGTTTGGTTTTGTGTTTGTAGGTTTTTTTTTTTAACCTCTCTACATTTCAGTTCTTATCTTCTGCAGATTTAATTATCACATCAAAGAATAACTTAATGCAAGGCAGATTCGTTTACAGTATCTTCAGAATATTCATTACCTGCATAAATAAGTTTTTGACCAGCTACTGGAAAGGCATCTTTCCCTCTTTCTGTTTCAATCTTCTCTTTCAGTGCCTTTACCTAAATGAAAAAAAAGGTTCACAAAGTTTTCTTAAAGTTTTAGTCATATCTTGATTATGTCAAGTACATCAACACTCCAAAGATGCCACTGTAACCACCTGCAAAGCAACATGTCCCCTTCCCAAATAATCTCTTGTGCTTAGTCAAATTAGGTTAAGCAACTTCTTCATGAGAAGTTTTTAGTACGAGTGTACAGTAAAATTAAAAACAATGCGAAAAAACTAAGGGCAAGAAACGTTTTCATCTACTCACCCATTCCCCCTGTTCTCTCTCTGAATTCAGGAGGTACAAACGCTACACACAGACGAAGGTTTTCACCACCACAATGACTCTTTCAAGAATGCCTCTTTTTGGCAAGATCCCCATGACACTCAACCTTGAAGTCTCAATATGCAACAACTTGTGCAAACTGCTCACCTGCCCATCTTATGTAAGTTTTTCAGAGCAATTTTAAGCCTACACAGAGCACTGATGTGATCTGATGATCCACTGATGATCCACACTTCCAGAGCACCACATTCAACAGCTCAAGTGACACTGTTGGTTGTCATGAGTCCATGCTCATACTCTCCAGGAAGACTCCACAGTGCTCTCCTGAGGAGATAAAGGAGGCTCCCTGTATAGAAGCATTCCTGTACTGACGCATCTGAAGTCTTGTTTTAAGACAAACTGCCTGACAAAATGACAATCAATCTTCTTGCTTTCTTACACACACTCCCAATATACAAAAACCAAAACCAACCAATCTGTTATGAATTTGTTCTTGCAAGCTAAGACCATTTCCTAAAGTTTTGTTGGGGGGTTTTTCAGTGGGTTTTTTCCCCTGAATATTCAAAAAGCCTTTTTCATAAAATTCTGCAAGGATACAGAACACAACATATTGGTTCCCTATATGTGCCTACACAAAATCAGGAAGACAACTCTTTTTCCTCAGCAGATGAAGAAAGGATGCTCTTAGTATTTGTATCTTACACACCATCCCAGTACTTGTCAAATGTTTTGGAATCATCCTCCCAACCAGGCATTTGTTTTTCCACAGCAAAAATAACAGCAGCTCACTGTCATTCCTAAGTCCAGAGGACAGTTAATCATTAATTGTTTTGACAATAACTTGCTGATCATTCTCATCCAGCAACTTGAAAAATGTCTGTCCAACCTCTGGATTTACATTTACGTATTTTTAACATGTATTTCCTTGAAAACGTAAAGTGAAATTTGTCAATTCCTCCACAATTACTAAGGATGGAAGTCACTTTCCTTACCACTGAATAGTCTCAGGCCATGGTTAAGTCACCAAGGAATTTTTCCTGAACTTACAAGTACAGTGAATCCTCTCTGTATCGCGACTTCTCCTTCACAA
>WEKX01022375.1:1769-35006 GCA_013390025.1 Pitta sordida
CAGCCCCACGGCAGCCTCTGCCTCACGGCAACACCCAGCTCCGCGGCAGCCCCCCCGCCTCACGGCAGCCTCTGGCTCCTTTGTGGCCCCTGGCTCCGCGGCAGCCCCTGCCCCGCAGCAGCCCTGGTGGCCCGAGATGCCATGCCAGGACACCATGGGCACACGCATCGGGGTCGGGGTGGGGGAGCTGTGACACGGGATTTGGGCTGTTGGAGCACGGCCGCAGCAGCCCTGAAAAGCCAACAGATTCTCGGGGGGGGGGTGGTCTCCTGAGTCAGAGGGGGCTCAGAAACGGTTCCCTTTGCTTGCCCATGCTCAGCGAGTCCGAGGGGAAAAGCAGAAAAGTGCCCGAAGCCCTGCAGAGTTCCAGGGCGTGGAGCAATGGCCATGGCCTGCATGCATATTAACGACCTGCAGTTCTTTGCGAGATTAATGTTTTGCGATACCTTTGGCCTGTCCCTTTCCTCGTGATGGAGGAGGTATAACTGTATATTTTAATTTTCTACCTTTCCTAGTTTATATACACCATTTTTTCTTTTCTGCAGCTAATTCCATTTGTTACACTATTGGTCAGATTGCTAGTTAAGCATACTTTACACAGGGCCCTATCTGATGGTACATTACAAAAAAAACAGTCCAATTACAAACACTTGGGAACAGTTGAAATTCAACCATAAAAGAAATATGAGTAACACCGGTGCAAAATATTATATATATGACATACAACAACAATAACAAAGCAAAAGAAACAGCAAAAAATAAAGTTCAACAGGTGAGTAAATCCAAAAGACACTGTATGATGAAATAACCGCTGGATAGAGCTGGTCAAGACTGGCCTTAACAGAACAAGGGAGGAAAGCAGGCACGTTTTTGAATAAGAAACTCCAAGCAGAATCATCACAAGAATCCAACAAAGAATATCTCTACAAAATGGAAATAAACAGGGGAAGTTTCAAAAATTTGTTTAATACAACACCAGCAAATACTTTTTGTGATATATATTCTGCTTTCTTTACAGTCATCCTACTGTCATGATGTTATTCTTGCTAAAATAAAGGAAAATCAATGGGAAGAAATAGTTCTACATGTGTTCTATACGGACTACTGCATTCATTGCACACTTTTCAAAAAGATTTAAAGTACTTTCAATGCTTCTAATTACTTACATTTCCATTGTAAGATAAAATATCTGTTGTACAAAAGCTTCTCCTGGTTATGAATTGAATGCTTTGCTTGCACTACGCCTTTTGCACATTTGATCAACAAAGGCAAGACTTCATTAAATCTCAAAGAGCTTAAGCTAATACAGAAGGAGTTTATTTTTCTAGGCATGGTTTGCATTATAACTACCTGCATTTTGTTTTAGACCTGAAGAGTTTTATTTGCCAGGAAAAGAAAGGAATATGCTTATCTTTAAATATTATTAAATAAACATATTTAATGCAAGAGATTTGTTATATTAAAGAGTATTAAAATAATATCAGCCAGCTCTTTTATTTTGAAAGACTGCATATAACTGAGGAAATATAGTAATACTGGTGTGAAGAGGTATAATTAATAAGAAAATCTTCTCATTCTCTCTCCAAAGGAAAACTCCATTATTTTACCTTCTATAGGGACAGTCATTCCTGGGAGATAAAAGTAGTCTGACTTATAGCTGACTTTGGGTAAGATTTTTTTAGTTTCTACTATGGGTATGAAACTCCATCTAATTCTCCATGAAACCAGAGTATCAACCTCTCTTTTCTATTCTAGATCAATCAGGGAGCCCCAAATATCCCATTTTTCCCAGGGTGCTCACACTGCTAATGGAGGAAGTATAAATGAGCTTCTCTAACTGCAAGTAACAACCAGTTGCATGAACAAGATTTTTTAGCTAATAAATCTATGGTTCACTAAGGGTTATATAGGTTCTCATCGAGCCCAACAATGCTTAAGTTTTGCAAAAATGAAAAGTATTTCTCTTGTACTTTCAGAATAAATCTTCCAGAAAAGTGTGTGTCAAAAGGGTTCTGGAAGTTTGGAACTATTAATTTAAAGCAAACAAAAAACACAGATTAACTGTATTCTCCATTTACCATAACCCATGCCCTGACCTGACCATCCTTGACCAGTCTAACTCTTCCAATTCAAAAATGGAAAACAGTAAACACCTGGGATGATTTGTTATGTCTGTGAAGACAGGCATGGAGGGACTTCTGCATAAAACTTTTCCTGACAAATAGTAAAATACTAAGGCAACCACATAAAGAAGCAACCTCGGAAAAGTAGAATTACTAATAGCTCCAGAGGGAAAGCATGGAAAGCATCAGTCAAAGTCCCACACACCAGACCTGGCAACTGACTGGTATGCATGGTTTTCTTAATGCTCTTAGTTGTTGCAAAAGCTTTTGATCACTATTAATGGATCATTTGTCCTACATCAATAATATATGCAAATATTATTGGAAAATTACTACCATAGGTCCAGTGCAAGGAAATTCTGAAGAGTCAGGGTTCATAGCTCAGTTGGCTAGAGCATGGTGGTAATAACACCAAGGCTGTGCGTTTGAGCCCTGTATGGGCTATTCACTTAAGAGCTGGACTCTATCCTTGTGAGTTATGTGATCTGCATTCTAAAGAATGTGTTAAGGGACATACATTTCTTCTGAAGTTCAGGTAAGTCATTACTTCAGGGGTAGGGGGGCAGGGGCAGTTGTGTTGTCTTAAAAAATAAAAATCAGAAAGCATGAGATCATACGAGTTGTATGAAATCTGTTGTATACAATTCTCATAGTTTTGTTACATGAAAACAAGCAAGTTGCAGTTCATATCCTGTTCCTTCATAAACTTTTCATGCACAGTTTCTTCATTTGCATGGGGTTTGTTCTATGGAGCCCTCAGTTCTACTGGTTTCAGATGAGCAACTCTAGTTTATCCAGACACAGAAACAGCTTTTTCCAACAGTTCTATAAATCTCTGATGCTCCTTTGAAACTGCTGCCAACAGGTGGTAAACTGCTCACATTCAGTGCATACAATTTTGCGACATTGGCATCAGGATGCTGCAGTAATGGATGGTGCAAAACAAATGTACTTGCAAAATTCCTGGGACCACACAGTAGGTTCATTCCAGCCATGAAGCTGCCATCAGATGGCAACAATTTTGTCACCACTAGTACAGAACATAATGGAATATGTGTCCTGGAGCTGAAAAGCTCCATAACTCATTAACTACCCCCTGAGTCATGCCTGTCACCGCTAGCTTTAAGTTTTAATTTCCTTGCTTTCACTGGTTGTCAAGGTTATTTGGCTATATCTCTTTCGTGTTTAATCACCAGTACCAATGCTTTTGATGAGATTATGTTGCTAACCTGGTGCTCCAGGAAGCCACAAACATAATTTGTTCCTGTATAAACAGATCTAAGTAGAGATTTTTCTTTGAGAAAGGAAAAAATAACTGGTCCTATGAAACATAACATCTTTAGTAAAAATGCTTTGGAGAGCTAGATTATCAAATGTAACAGTTCAGTGGTTCAATTCATACCTGACAGGCTTCAAAGAATATATATGCAAATTGATCTCCCAGCTGCAAGGTAATTAACATGGCCTGCTGCAGGGGGCTCTTTTTCCACCCATTCTGTTTCATTATTATTTTAGTGACTTTACATTTTTCTCAACCCACTCTCTTTTGGTATGGAAATAAATTTAACTTCCTGCTTTATGTAAACTTCATTACACCAAACTCAGCAGGGAGTCTAGCCTGCTGGAAGTGAGACTTCGAAAACCAATACAGTCTGACAAAGCTTAGCACTGTACAAACACTTTTGTTGTTGATATTCTTATGTGTATTTTCCTGGGTTTGCCCAACATATTTTTTTTACTGTTTTAAAGGACTACAGTAAATCCAATTCATCCTTTGCACTTAAATGAATTTAACAACATTGAGACAGATCTAGCAAAGGACCAGAGGAAACAAAGAGTCTTGGAATATGCTGTTTAATCCATCTTTTGCCAGGGCATTACAACCATATTTGTACTCAAGTCAGCACACTTCTTTTTTTCCCTACCAAAACAGGAAGATACAGCCCTAAGGGGAAAGAACTTCATGCAGTATTGGACCTGTTTGCCATATCCTGGGTCATGAACTGAACTATTTTCCCATTGCCTGGGAAAACTATATATACAAACTATATATATAAAAATATAACTGCTTTTGGATACCTTTCATAACTAGAAACTTCTTGTACAAAGCCACTTCTACAAATTATGACACAAAATCGTATGTTAAATAATTTTAAGCAAACATTTATGTGTAGCTATAAAGTAACAGGTATACATTTATATAATTTATAAGTAACTAAACTTTCCCTTATAAGGGATCACTAAAGTCAATTGATTCACTACAGGGATAAAGGTAATTCAGCCCACTGAATGTTTCCTTGTTAAGCATATTTATATCAGAGTTTGATAATGATTTTTATTAAAGCTTGAAACTACAGTGTGTATGCATATGTGTGCATGTGCGTAAGTACACATCTATGTTAAATAACGTTGGGAAAATCCTGTCAGTGGTGGTTATATTTTGTTGAATGTTTAGGCGGTTTCTTCATCAAGTCAGTGTCAGCTACACAGAAGAACTTCCCTCTGTATGTTACTAGATTTAGGCCAGTGCCCTGAAGGGCCAGGTCATGCCCTGTATTTATTCTCATCTGATGCCAGAATGCTAAACAACTAGGGGACTCTTCTGCTGTCTACACACTATTTCATATCCAGTACTTAACCAAGGTTAATTGTATGTATGCTAAGAGGACTCTGGTGGGAGGGGAAACACAATCACTGCTGCAAGGCTGGATAAGACCAGTCCTGACCCAGGATATCGATCTCATATCTTACCAGAAAGTAAGTAAATGGACTGTGATACTGTCATGGTTTGACCCTGGCTGGCTGCCAGAGATTCACCCACAACCTCTACTGGAGGAAAACAAAATGGAAAAAAGATTTGTCACAGGCAAAGCAAGGCAAACTGCAAGTGAAGAATATAAAGGATTTATTTATTAACTAATAAGATCAGAGCTTAATGTGAGAAACATCATTTAAAGGCAACCTTTTCCCCCCATCCCTCCTTCTCTTACAACAGATCTCATATTCCCTTTTTTCCTCCAGGAGACAAAGGGGGAACAGGGGTAGGAGAAAAGCCAGGCAACTTGGTATTTCTGACCAGGTTTAGGGTAGGAACAATCTCTCTGCCCTTCCATAAAGTTCTCTCTCTCTCATGAGAGGAAAAGTCTTTCATGACCCTTTCCCTAGTGAGATCTCAACCCACGGATGACAGCTCNAGCTGGGATTGTTCAACCTGGAGAAGAGAAGGCTCAGAGCTCATTGCTGTTTACAACTACCTAAAGGGTGGTTGCAGTCAGGTGGGTGTAAATCTCTTCTCAGGCTACCAGCAGCAGAACAAGAGGACACGGCCTCAAGCTGGTCAGGCGAGGTTTAGACTGAATGTCAGGAAGAGGTTTTTCACAGAGAGAGTGATCGCTCATTGGAATGGACTGCCCAGGAAGGTGGTGGAGTTGCCATCCTTGGAGGTGTTTAAGAAAAGACTGGATGAGGAACTCAGTGACATGGTCTACATAATGGGATGATGGAACAGGGAATTACATTATATAATGAAAAAAAAAAAAGAAAAAAAAAGAAGATGATGACATGACCCTGAGATTGGATCAGATAGACAGAGGATGGTGTCCACGGCTCTGGGGTTGTGGGTTCAATCCCTGTAGGGGCCACAGAGTTGATAGGCTTCAAAAGACCCTTCACCTAAATGTTTGCAAATGGTGATATTAAATATGAAGGGATGTTTGTATTGTTAAAAATGTTTTAGACCTTGTGGCACATAGTCACATGTTCTGGGAGTGGTGAGGGAGTTTGCAGTTACCAGCAGTATGATGTCTTCAGGTTGAGAAATCTGGCAATGCTCTCCCTCTCCAGTTAAGGTCCTCTTCACTGCCAAGCCCACACAGAGCACAAGGTGGTTTTATGGACAAGTACAGATTAGAGAGATCTATAAAACAATTCTTAATCCTTGACACATAGATCAGCCAGTGAAGCACTAAAAAAGTACACACCTTTGGCTTTTCTCAGATAATCCATCCCCTGTTGTCGACGTACCAATAGCTGTGATCACCTGGTGGTAGGCATGAGAGCTGATGCTATAACCTCCCAGCAGATGAGTTGGTTCAGTATTTTCTGAGCTCTGGGGTAAAACTACTGCAGTTAAAGTTCCCAGGATGACTACTGCAAACTCTGTCAAAGTTTTGAAGGATCTCCCCTTTTCCAAAACAACAAAAGTAGGGTTTCCTTGGGCCTTAATCTTCTCCCTTAACTACAACTGAGAATCCTGAGCATTGAAACTGCAGAAACAATAGGAGCCGAGAAAGGTGCTAGCCAGGTGCTAGGAAGAGTTCTGGATATCTTGGGAAAATGAAAGATTTTTACAGATTTGAGTCAAGAGAGCAGTTTGGAAAGGGTCTGGAGAGAGGGAAATGGAGCTGAAGGTAAAGGCAAGGGTTTGTTAGTAATTAGATTAAAACAATAAGTCTGTTAAACTATCATTTATTTCCTTTACTTGGTACATATATCAGTTCCCCAGAGAGAAGATTAGGAACATGTAGGAATAGCGGCTGTGGCATAATTTTCAAGACAATGCCTGAGAAGATGCCCAAAACACATATGGCCCAGAAATGTTAGGAAACATAAAAGCATTACCCTATTTGCAAGGTCCCTATTATTTGCGATCAGACCCTGCATTTCTCAGGTAGCCTGGGGCTAATTCCAGACTCCTGGACTTCTGCATATCAGGCATTCTCTATGAATTTCAGATATGCACACTATCTATTCCTTCCCATTTTTTGTCTAGAGGATATCACAGTTCAGTGATGGGGGTTTCTGAAGCTCAATGATTCCATGTGTACTTTTAATTCCCAAGTTTTTTTCATTAAGGATTAGATACATCAAGTCCTGCAAATATCCAGATGGTAACATAGAAAAATAATGCAAAAGAAGTCTCTAAACAACATGATCATTTAAAATTTGGGTGGATGTTTTTATTTGTATTTTTTAGTACTTGAACTCTTAAAATAAAGCCCATATTGACATCTTCTACAGCCCGACCTTCTTTTTTATCCCTATTTCTCTTTCCTACATCAGGTTTTTTTACCTTGACACCACATTTTTCAGGCTTCACTCCCTCTCTTAGAGAAATGTAGAGACAGTAGTTTGAGCAAATGCTCACACCAAGATTCAGTTCCAGATGACTTCTAGAGCCAAAGTCAGAATGTCTGAGTTGGGTAAACAGCACTACTGGAAGGACCCCACTTCCCACATGAACTACCTTTAATCTCTTGCTGGTGTTAATACTTTTTCCACTTCAGACAAAATGACATCTGTTATTTAAGACAGTACGAATACAATTCTTCAGTAACCATGTTCCTTTTTACTGAGACAGGTGAATTCAGCTGGCAGATCAATGGGTAGTCTTCTCTGGGAGAGGAACAGGCTGGAGGTGATAAATTCCTCATCCAACAGAACTAGATGAGGACATAAGACATGAAATCATCACTAATAACTTTGGTGACAAAATCCAAAATTCAGATAAGTAAAATTCTACCTTTTCCTGGAAACAGCTACTTTATCTAAGTTGCTAAAACAGTAGCTAAGTGCACATAGGTCTTTGCATATTTATATAAATGTCTTTTTGAATGACAGTATGATGAGAAATTGAAAGCAAAAACATTATTATATACATCTATGTTTTCTATATAACTCAATTATTTAGTTTTTATTAACATTTTACAGCACCTGGCTTTTAGGATTTTCATATTATTACTTACACATATAGTCACATCCATTTAAAGGCAATTGAATCACAGAATATTTTGACTTGGAAGGTTCATCAAGTCCAGCTCTTAAACGTGCTGCTTAATGTGAGGGTATTTTTCTCTTTACGAAAAAGAAAATTTTTCAAGATTTTTATTTCAGGATTTTATTTTTTTAAATATTTTGGGAGGATTAAATCAGAAGATTATTTTCAAAATAAAATTTCTGCAAGATGTAACTAACCTTTTCAAAATAGTTCCACTGGAGAGGCAGAAAAATAGTCACACCCCTCTGTTTTTATTATAAAAACTTGCAGGTACTTCTGGACGTCACAGGAAAGCATTTAGCCTTCTGTCAAGGCTAAATTTTATCGCCAATCCATGCCATTTACTAGTACTAGGGTGCTGTGGGGTTAAAGATTCTCTGGTTTTGAAGGACAAACATTTCTCCTCAAATTCTTCACAAAAGGTTATCCAGGTTGTGCCCACCTATGCAGTGACAGAATGTCCTTCCAGACCCACAACCGTCTCCAGGACATTCTTCACACGGTTACTCATAAATTCTGTACTCGGAGGATCTTGCACTCTGAAGTTCTTGTGATAGCAGATGGTATCAGCTGTAGACCTAGTAGATGTAATGAATCTTTGTAGACATGGAGCCTAGAACCCAAGATGTAAAATGTTGATTTAACTAGGAGATCTATGTTTAAAAATAACACCTAAGTTACAATGAAGACCCAGTGGCTATATGGATAAATGAGAGGAGGAAGAGGAGTACTTTCAGGACCAGCAATTTACCCAGTACCAGTTCATACTACTGTTTCCCAATTAGCCAAAAGAGGGGGCTAGTTCATTCCTTTATTCCATATCTTCCAAAACTTCTTTCTACTTCCTGACCTTGGGTTATTGGCACACTTCTGACAGAAAATTAGGTGGATTCTTCTCCAGCAGCACCTTTATCACTAGCAGATTGACTCACAGTGAGGATCTTTGCTTTCCATTTTGTTCACAACACTTCCACCTGCATGACTGTGCTTCATATTAAAAGGCCTCCGTCTAACCACAGTAACCCATGTCTCTATTGGACCATTTAATGGCATCAAATTAACTGCATCCAGCAAAGAAGACCTGTTGTTCAGTGCATTTTCAGCAATGGGAATGTGCATTATATTGTGCTTTGCCTATAGCCCAGCAGAGAACCAAGAGAAGAAAAGTTGTTATGCAAGCTGCAGCATTAAGCATCTCTGACTTATTGCTGTGATTACATTAATTGCTCATCTTCCTAGTGGGAGGTTGCAGGAAGCTGTTTTGAAGTAATCAAGCTGAGATGCGGCCTTCTATTTATAAGAGGCCTAGAAATCTTACTCTCCCCAAAAGAGCATCTAATTGAATTTTTGAAAAAGAGCAGATACAATTTCTCTTTCCTTCCTTGGAATCTCACACAAGAGTTTGCAATTCCGTCCTTCCTCACTGTGAAAGTCTGTGAACTTGAAGTGATGCTGCCTGACAGTACTGCAGGTAGCACTTGTTCTCCCCTTTTCCAGAGACTTTGAATGCATGCAAAACCTCTGCAGCTTTGTAGGAACTGCAGGATCATCTAACAGATCTATATGGTGCCATATGAATGTATATAAGTATTACCCAATGCCTAAATACAAAAATAATTTTTCACATTTACATGAAGATTTTGGGCCTAAAGCAGTTTAGTATTACCATACTATTGCTACACTATTACTATCCTATTATATACACATATAGTACTACTTAAAAAGAATAAGTCCTAGCTGGCATGCAGTCATAGCTACAAGGAAGCTCTCCCCATCAACTGATGGGAGGCGATAATTTGGGTCAAGAACCCTTTGATCTATGCTGATCACCATAAGGACCACTGAATATTTTTTCTCTATGCAAGACCTTTCAGAGTTAAAAAAAAAGGCCAAAAATCAATGTATTTACCTCAGACAAAAGAAGACAAAGCCCAGCACTAGAAGGATTTTATCCATTATTTCTAACTGGTTTATTGAGAATCTTTGTGTGATAAAGCCAGGATAGCCTTCCTCAGAGTATCAGGATCATTCTGCTGAGATGAGATGAAATTTCATCATAGATTACTGGCAGGAGTTTGCTGTTGTAGATATTGTTGTTGTTTTGTCTGGGGCTTTTTTCCTAGTTTATAACTACAGTTTCTTGGTAAAACTAGGCACGTATTCTTAATAAGATGTTCCAGGAAAGCCAAAATGCCTTGATAGCAAAGGTTATGTTTTGCCCAGTTCTTTCAACCAAATAAAAAGAAAGTGGAAAATCTAAGTGAACTGTTCTGACATTTCTGAAGCACTTCATTTACAGGCACATGCAATAAACACAAAGAAAATAAAGAGCTAAATCCACACTGGTGCTGAAGGAAGCAGTGGAAGTGACTTTTGTTTCACAGTAGATTTCCTACTAGGGATTTTACGGAGGTTGAACAAAACTCAGGTTAAAATCCGTCAACACTGAGGGATTTAAAGGCATGTATTTCATCTCTCAAGGAAACATCTTACTCACTGACTGTTCTGTAAGATACCCTTGGGTAGAGAAAATGCAAGAAAGACAAGATGTTTCTTCGGTCTATATTTTCCTTGTACATGAATACGGATTTAAAGGAGGGACTTTAAATATTAATTAAGACGGCTTAAGGATTTGTTGTTTTAAATCCTAAGAGCTTTCTTACCTAAAGACTGGTATTTCTGGATGGTATTTCTAGTTCAACAAGTGTCTCCCTAAAATTGTACAACAATGTCAATAGGCCTATAGGTAAAAACACATCCCAGACTAGCATGCATGTCAAGGCACTTTCCTGGCAGATGAGATATAATTTCAAATCACCTTGGGCAAAAGGTTCTTAGTTGAGGTCTCCTGCACTGTGTATGAATGCCCCATAGCTGTATTTTTCAGGAAGAGGAATTAATGGCTGTGTAAGGCCTATTTTTAGATATCCACAGATACCAGAAGATGAGCCACAAAAAAGGAAGGGTTTAGAGAGAAGAATTTAGCATAGGAAACTGGCAAGATTAGGGGCTACCATTTGATTGTTTTATTAGACAGACTCAAGAAGCCAGAGGCCAGGGAGAAAAGATTGCTCTTGAAATGGGATGTGAAGACAGTCAGGAGGTCACTGAAGCAAACAGCAGGGTATCTGTTACAGAAGCAGAGATTCATGGGAGAAAGACTAGAAGAAAAAAGGTCCAGAATTAAAAGTCCTCATCTCCCTCTATACATCATCACAAATCAATACAAACCAAGTAATTCACAGAAAGAGGCAATTTCATGTGTTTGTTTGCAAGCCTTGATGGATCTATTGACTGGATTGCCTATTGTTCCTATCCTTGACATGGCATGCACAGCACAGGTATCATGATGTATATAAGCCATGGAAAACTCCAGTGTGTATCATTACCATGAAAAATGCAGGGGCTGGCTGCTTTTGACAGCCAGTGATGCTATTAGCTAGCCTTTTGCGTTGATAGCTGAAGAAAATTCAGTAAACATATTTTAACCTTCTGAGCAATCCCAGCACACTGTGATCTTACCCAAGCAGCTGATAACAACAGAAGAACAAGCTCTGCGTCAAACAGCAGCTGGGGGAAGGGAGCTCTGCTCTCATTCCTCCCCCACAACAGCCCAGCTTGTAGATCAAGCTTGTCATCTCTTTCAAGGCAAAAGGCATTGACAACATCTTTCTTTCTCAAATAACAGAAAAGGAAGGGAGCTTACCACTGTACTGGATTATAGAGTGGTGAAAATACATGACAGCACTGGATTGCTCTAAAAAAAGACAGGGAAGATAGCCCAAACCTACCTGGTGCTGGGACTCCAGCACAGACCTTGCATTATAAACTCTGGTCCAGGACAAATTGTGAACTCTGATGACTTAATTTCAGCTCCTCTCTGCAGCTTTTCATTAGGAGTTGTAAAGGTTCCTTCTGAGCTCTTTCAAAGTAAGGAAACCCATGTGGTCTCCAATTTCAGTTGTGAACTGTGATGAAAGTAGGCTGTCTGGGAGGAAAAGGGGGGGTAAACTAGCCAGCCTTTTGAGTTCAGTCTGGGACTCACATATGTAGGAGTGCAGGAATTCTTCAGCTTCACACTTGGAAATGGGCCCGGGTCAGAAAATAAAAATAGAAAATTGTGTATGCAATTCTAAGAAGTTCAGCTGCAAGGGAAGGATAAAAAAGTTTCCTGTAGACCTTGATTCAAACTTTTTTGGATGTTTCAAGGACAAAGAAGCAGCAGCTTCAGGGCTCCATTTCGTTTTGGAAGACATAATTCATTATTCTGCAGAGTGCAAAACCATTTCCAACCAAATGAAACCCTTTTTTTAATCTTGTTTTATAATTTGCTTTTTAAAAACCCCAAAAATTTCAAAAAACACTTCAGCAAAATATCCATATATAGTTTCCATGGTTAGTTTATATCAAGACCACATTTTAACAATATTCTTTCAACACTAGAAAAGGAAAAAAAAATCGGGTAAATGAAGAGAATTAACAATAGATAACACTGTTTCTTTAAGTTCTAGCCTTAGCAGAGAGCAGCTGTATCATTTCCCTCAGGGAATACAGTTCTGCTTCCTTGCTCAAATATCCCCAGAATAGTGAAACAGGTTTGCATGAGTACTTATATCAAATAGAACTGAGCTTAGAGTAGGATCCCCAGATTATCTGTGTATTTAAAGCTCATGCAAATTTCCTGTATAGACCAGAGCACAAGCTACATCCACCTTGAAAAGAAAAGTACAGAGGAAACCAAGGAGTAGTTAACATGGGGTTAAAATATCCATCTCTCGATGCTGTCTGTTCCTTTGTGGATTGAGCAGGATTTAGCCAGCAATACCTAGCTGTACACATAACTATGTGTGTGCGTGTATGCACATATAGCTACACAAAAAGGAGGCAGCTGCAGGTGGAGACACAAAGGCCAGGGCACCATTGTCTACTTTTTTTTTCCATCCCCAAAAAATAGCCTGGCTGCTACAGCTGACACTAGAGAAAGAAGGCTCAGACACAGCTCTGCTGCTCCTTACTTCCCATCTCCCCATGAAGCTTGACTTTAAACATTACCTGCCACTTCTTGTCCCCTGGGCATGTCCTTACTCCTCCCACAACACAGTATGTCAAACACCCTGGGTAGAGTAACTCTATTTTACCTATTAAGCAGCCTCAACGTAGCTCTGCAGTGAGGCCCCTCATGGCCTCCCCATATCAGTCATCAGGTGTCAGCCTGGTTTGCCCCTTTGGCTTCTGGGGCTTCTCATTACCCCACAGCACCTCAGGCTGGCACTGCAGGTCTCAGCATGGGACCAGCATGGGGACGAGACAACAACAGGTGAAATATGTACATGAGTTTGCAGGGACATGGCAGATCCTTCTCCCAGGCTCCTTCCCATCAGGAGCAAGACCTACAGCACTCTTAAACAGCCAAGGAAAAACTGGACTTTGCCTAGGATTTAGTGGACCCATACTCTTAGACCTTTTCTTTCTAACTGCTTTTCTTACATATACAAAAGAGGAGGAGGCATAATGGCTGGCCTCTGGAAGAAGGGTACATGTGTGGGAAAATATATATGCTTCCAAAAAGTTTTTCACGAAGTTAATCTCACTATCAATCTCACTGATTTGGACTATTTTCATCCAAGTCTCCATTCCATTCCTATTTCACTGCACTTATTTTTTTTTTGGAGGGAGGGAGTAACAGTAATAAAGTAATTTTACATGAAACAGGAGCACTCAAAACTTTAAATAGATCAAGGATGAAACAGCAGAAATGTAAGGCAGCTTTTCAGCAGTCCTACTTGCAAAATCAAAGCAGACTACAGCTTGAATAAATAAAATGACCAGGAGTTTTACTGAATGATATTGTTCAGTTTTGATTGTTCCTCCCAATTCAAACCGCCCAGTGATGTGTTATTGTGAATCTGTGTATTGTGTCTGTAATTAATGTATTTTGGAATTACTCTCTCAGACTAAATCAATAGTGGAAATAAGAGACCTGTCGATTTCACACAGAATCACAGAATATTCTGAGTTGGAAGGGACACACAAGGATCATCCAGTCCAACACTTAAACAGCACCACTGCCTCCCTGGAGGGAATCGCACCCCCGGTCTCTCTCGTGAGAGACTGATTTGAATTTCTGACTCTTCTAAATCAGTTTTCAAATGGCTAAAATTTCTATTAACAACAAAAATCATTACAAAATATGAAGAATAGTGACAGTTTTCACAATACGGGCCCTCACAGCATCCTTAAATATTCTTATAAGGTGCTTCATGACTTTCAGACTCCTCAGAATGCAAGTAGATAGGGGAAGGAAACAAAACAGCAGTTTCCAAACTGTGATCATCTCAATACCACAAGCTAAATGGCCTACAAAGAGAATCCATGAAGAACAAGCTAGTTGTGAATACTCTTGATTTGAAAAAGAGTCCACAGATCAAAACTCATTAACCTCACCTTTTACAATAGAGTAAGGCAAGCTCTGCAGAGTTTATCTTTCAGCATTCAATCAGCAGAAGGCTGAGGAAATGCAGTCCTTCTCACTTTCAGAATGGTCCACATAGCCAGGTCCTTTCATTTGAGAGTATGGTTGGATATTATATCTCTTTGTCTGACATGGTACCCTTGAAAGTTTTATCATTTCAAGTATCACTAAGAGTTGAGCCTGCTAAAGTAATGCAGGTGCTGGGGGCAACCCCGAATATCCCAGTCACCATGTTTATTTCCCAGCATAGCAGTCTCTCAATAAATTCTTCTCCTTTGTTGTCACATTGCTTATCAAATCCAAACAGAAACACAAAACTAGATCTCTTCAAATGTGCTGGAGAAAATTCTAGCTATATAGTCAAAGTTTTCCAATCTCACTTGCAATTATTTTATTTAAGAGTCTCAAGCTGGCACCAGTTCATTCATATCCTTCATCTGTGCTGCAACCAAAGAGAGGGGATTTAAATTTACACCAGAATTTAGTGCTGCTGAATCACAGTTACTGAGCTCCGCTCTGGTTTTTCCACTTTCAAACTTCCTTTACTCTTCTTTATGAAATTGATCCTGCTCTCCTGTGGGATTAAATACGGCAAGGCAGCCTAAATTTTGCTGATGAGGTACGTACTTCAGTACTTTGGGGGTAAAGAGGAAAGAATTATTTCAGCTGCAAAAAATGAGTGTGGATATTCTAAGGAGAAATTACTCAAATATGGGCAGTGACACTCAAAGTTGCAAATAATGTTGTGAAAGAGCTGCTATAGTGAAGTAATATTTATACACTGCAAACAGATTTCTGCTGCTGAGCAAATTTGAATCCTCTTGGGAGTAAAACTCTGAAATGTGCTCCTTTGCAGCCAACACAGTGGGCAAATAAACACTTTGGTGTCAAACAAAACAGAATATAAAACAATATAGCAGGGCTCAAATTGGAAAGTGAGACGTGGATATTCTGCATTATCATTTCTCAGGCTTCTTGCTTGAGAAAAGGTGACTGAGAAGAATGCTTGCCACTATTTGTTACTACTTATTATAACCTCAATGCCCCAGAAGATGGAAAGTGGGCATACCAAATATAAAGAAACTGGTAGGAGGAGAGATTAAAGTCACACTCATGTCCTCCTTTAATCACTAGTCATCAGCACCCAGTTCCAAAACTGTAGCACTTTACTTTTTCCAGTACCAAGCCTGCATTAATGGCAGTCTAACTGTGACAGAAGGCGTCAGTGTTCCATGTCCAGTGACGTGACAGATCTCAATATCAATGCATTCAAGCGTGGATCAAAAACATGTAACAGTTCAAGGCAATGGTTCAGTCAATCCTGTGTTCTGTTCTAGGGACAACGTGGCATTTAGATACATAGTAAAACAGAAGCAGCACGTAAAATATACTAAAAACAGCACACATGTGGCTGTTTATTATTTACTGAGTTCCAGGTCAATTCAATAACTTGCATGGGAATATTCCAATGCACTTATTTAGGTCATTCTATGTTACAGCGTCCCATTTTGCTGTCCCAATATTTACAGATTTAGGCTTCTTAGGCAGGCTCTGGCTCTTACAGACTGTGTGGAAATTTTACCAGCAGGATGTATGGGATTGTTCATCTTCGGTATCTATAGCCCAGTGTTCATGATCTGCCCCATGGATATATTCTCCAGTTCTTTTGAGCGTGTAAGGCCAAATTGTTCTGCTTTGTAGAGACTCTGCTGCTTCCACTGGTCTTATTCCCAAGATCACTAGAAGGTTAAAAAGAAGAACAAATAGGATAAATGCATTCCTGATGTAAGCAGATGAAACCTTATAACCTCATTTTTCCTCTGCCCCCATTTTAGGATTTGTCAGCTGAGCAGCAGCTGTTTACACCAATTATGAATTTGGCCTAAGATATAGAAATAAAGCAGCAGATTATATCCCATGGAGAGTACATTAAAAATAAACAATGCATTCATGTGTGTGTGGTAGAACTGAGTCTTGAGTCCTTAATTATAGGAAACAGGAAATACTTTGGTTGCTCTCCTTCCCAAGATCAAAATTCTTTAATAATTATACCACTTCTTGAAGGTTCCTTCTCCCTTTGGCTTTACTGCNCAATATGTAGGTGGAAAACAGATACATTACATGTTCTAAGATAAGAGCAAGGAAAGCCTTGAATGATAAAATCAGACAGTCCTTCCCTTTTGCAGCATTCAGGAGGTCATTCAGGAGCATTAAAAATTCTTTCACTTCATTGTTTTTTTCACAGCCATATTTAGGAAGTTGCAGAGGACTATCAAAAGACATTCAGGAGTTGGGCTGGGGGTCAGTCTTAGGAAAAATATCAACAATCTTTAAACCTCCTGGCAATTTTGTGCACAGAGATCAAGCTGGAGGTGGAGATGAGGACACAAGAGTTTTTCTTAAATAAGAATAACCTGACATTCTTATCTATTTTAAGGCATTGTCTCCTCTGTGTTTGCATTTCCTTCTTTTTAAAACAAACAAATTTAAAATTAGCAGCTCTTTAGGTAATCTGAGCCAGACTCCCAAAAATGTGGCAGGAGACAGCTCAGTATCAGCATTGAGTCTGTTGCAGGCAGTTTGCAGGCTCAAACACCATTAAAACCTTTATTAACATCGCCTTTACCAAGACTTTTTAGACAAATATAATGACACACTTTGTACAATACCATAGGTAAAGAGTGAGAGTCCTGGCTACAGCTTCATTGTAGAAGGAAAATTCATATCTTGTCAATATTGGGGAAAAAAGGCTGCAAATGAAGAGGTAAAATCAGATTCATGTTTAAAACATCTAAACTGATATTGCTTTAGGAAAGAAGCAACACATTAAGAACAATGTGTGAATATCCACTGACAGCCTTGAGTGCAGAATATTGTTACTATAGTGCAGTTTGCTCATATACATAAAATAAGTAGGATTCAGATGGTTAATAATTTATCAGGTGACTTCTTAATCTTGAACCAAAAATATCCTTGAATGTTTCCAGAGAAGCTGATATCAGGCATCCAGAGCAACTGTAAAATCAGCCCTTTCCCTTCTTTATACTGTCTGACAGCTCATCGTAGTCTTGGCTCTGTAAACGACATACAAACGTGATTAATTCAATGCGCAGCAAGTGATGCCATTAACATTACGTGCCTATGCCTTCCCAAAAATCATTTGCCTAGTCCCTTCTCAACACAGACCCTCTTGGCAGGGCGTTGAGTAAATCATTTCAAGGAATGAAGGAGTGCAAAAAAAATATTTTTCTCAATAAATAAAACATCTCTGCAAGCAGTAAAAGCCAGGACTGTACACAGGGACTTGCAGGATTCCTTCACGCATCTGGCAGCATTAGGGCACTACCTGGCAGCAGTGACCACCACCGGCTCTCCAGTTGTTAGCCCTAAACTCTTAGCAGCACTATCAAGAGGTTTGGAATCAACTGAATAAAAGTCCCCCAAACAATGTAAATAAATATAGATCTGGTTTGGCCACACTGGCAGAGGAAACTTCTGTGTTTGTACCTTTTGTCTTTCCTCAAAGAGTCCTGGCCTTGTTTTCCCGGAATCCCTCAGAGAAAGGCCCCAAGGCTCAGGTAGTGAGCATTCAGCTGCTGCTGGTCTTCAAGCAGATACCATTAACCGTTTGGTTACTAATTCCCCTCTGATGAAAAATGGATGACTGCTCTTGGACTCCAGCATTTTTCTGTTGCCATGCTGTCCTTGAAAGTTCAGGGTTCAACAGCAGCTGAGCACTTAAGCAAGCACTTACTGCAGTTTGGTAGTCAAATTGATAAGAGCAATTACCTCAGAGGGCTCCTTCAGTGATTTCAGCCCTGCTGCTGTCTCACTAGCTATACCCAAGCAGTTCCCTCCAACTTTACGGCATGATGTGCATGAATACTGAATCTGTGAGGCTTACTTAACCAACTAGTACAAAAGACTTTGGATCTCCTGAATAAGAGGAAGCAATATGAGAGAAAACACCTCATGCTATACTGAATTTTAAACTATTAACCTCATCAGCAGATTCTGTAGAGCAGCTATGTTGAGCACACCCACTCATCAGCAGTAAACATCGATACTTCATCTCTCCAGTCACACAATCGCAGCAAAAATTTCTTATATCAACCTTGCAAAGAGTGGGCTCCCTTGCTGCAACAAAACAGAGCAAAACATATTTACACAGCCTGGTAAACCTCCCCTTAATCTGTATATTAACAAATACACAGTGCATAGATATTTGGAATTTAAACTGATTTCTAACACAGTGCTGTAAGAAGTAATATCACTCTTGGTGCTAAGTGGTAATTGTCAAATGTCCAGGAGAGGCTCTTAATGAGTATACTGTTGGCTACCATGGAGAAGGTGATAGGAGTGGGATGCTAGGTCATTAAATGCTTGGAATTATTATTCCTTTAATATTGCAGTGACCACAAAGGCCAACTCAGTCTCTGTGACAAAGGATCTTACAAATTAGTCTTCATTTCCCCTACAGTTTATTGTGGCTTTTGTTCTTCTAAGTTTGACAACATCCAGCTGTATTTCTGCTCTCTCAGACTCCATAAAAAGCTTTCAAGGATATATTTAGTGAGAAGATAGTGTGGATATTAAAGATACTGAGTAACCATCCACCACATTGTACATTCAACCATCTCTACTTCTGGTTCCCCATTCACAGATTCACTTCTTTGCAGTATGATTTTCTCACGATTGAGGAGGTACGTTTTCTGGGGCATTCACCTCTGCGCATGCGCGAACTGACATTCATAAACATTCAAAATAGACAGTCATGAATATGCAATCTACCCCCCACCCGCCGTGCCACGCGAGACAGAGCACTGTTCTGCCTGCGCTGGCCACCCCATCCCATGGTGCTCCGAACGGAGAGCAAGCACTCCGTCTGCACAGCCACCCCCACATGGGAGCAGAGTGGGGCGGGCTGCACAGGCGAAGTGTTCGCTGTCCACTCTGAGTGCCATAGGATCAGATGGGCACCCCGGCCAAAGTGCAGTCTGTACTTCTGCCCCCCCTGCTTTGTTCCCTCCCAGGCGCAGGCGGCCGCACAAGGCAAAGCAGCAGGGAACACAGGAGAGAGAGACCCTGTCACGCCTGGGCAGTCCCGCCATGTTCCCTTTGTGAAAAAAGCGCATATCCCTTCGCTGCTTGCCTTTGTGCCACTGAGCTGGCACCATGTTACCGTGCTGTCTCTGGCTTGTGTTCCATGTTACCATGGGGACTAGCTGTAACAGTCCCCCAACACACAGGTACGGCGGGCTGACCACGCCATACCAGACACCTGTGACCGTCTGCTCACCCTGGCGCTGGCTGGCAAAACTGTTGTTGTTGAGGCTTCTTGGGGCACTGGCGGCACCCCTGTTAACATGGGGATGAGCTGCAACAGTCCCTGGGCAGCCACCAGCGCCCAACCATAGCCTGTTTTCATGAAAACACTGCAATGCACAGCAGACACACATATACACACATTCCCTGCTCCCACCCCTCAGTGACACAGGCAAGCACAGCAGTGCACCAGCAGACTGTCACAGCTCATTGATGGAGCTGTCCCTGCACATCCCTTTCTGCAGCAACCAGCCTCTCCCACAGCACAAAGAGCAGGACGCTGCAAGCAAGCCATCAGCAGCACTGTTCGCGTGGTGATGAGGCAGCCACTGCTGCCACCTCACTCACATGTTTAAATGTACTTGCCTTGCAGCTCAAGATAAAAAAAACATTTACACATGTGAGCGGGGCTGCTGTGCCATGCCGCACGTGTCCTGTGGGAGGGAACACACCGAGGAGGGCTCAGAAGTATGTGCAGTTCTGTGGTGCCTCCTCTGCCCACTGCGGCTGCCACAGCAGTGGCAGCTGAAACCCAGGTCTTACCATGGTGGTGCAGTCGGCTCAGGGACCCCTTTGTCACGATTCCTGGGGACTTCCCAGACAGGGACAGGGCAGAGGAGACCTCCTTCGCTCCCACTACCACCCACATCACATGAGGAGCTTCCAGGAATGCCCCACAGCTTCTCCGGAGATGAGGGGGCAGGGTGATTGGGGGGGAAATTTGTATATTAATGAGATGCCTGTCAACATGGATGGAGGGCTTAATGCGGGGGGAACCAGACCCACAGTAACGCGAAAAGAGAGGGTTGGCTGTATTACCTTTTGCTGCAAGCCATCACAAAATTATTACCATGCTAGAAATTCAGCTCAATATTTCTGAATGGTTATCACATAATTCTCAAAGTGAAAAAAATGGTTTATGGTAAAAGGATAGGTTGCCATCGTACTCTGAACCGTACCCTTTCTTGCCCCCCTGCCCCCTCCATTACTCTGGGAGAACTCCTAAGTATCAAACATGGGCACTAAACAAGCTGTAGAAAGCAGAAGGCACCCTGAATTTCTGTTTAATGAATCTTCACATGCTTCCTTAGTAATTCTTTTATGCAAGAACTTCCCTAAAACGTGATCATTAATAACATGCTTTTCGAGTGCCTCAGATGAGTACTCAGGTTTCCACTATAAACACACTTGCTTGTGATTACCACTGAAATAGGAGGATTTAAGTGTTAGTGCCCTGCTTATCCACTAACAGGTAACACTTAAGATTCAACCCCAGGCAAGCTGTGTACAGCCTGACCTGCTTTGAACCAAGACAGCTAATGCAAGCAGAGTTTCACTTGCACACAAAAAACAGTGACTCCTGACAAACTGTCTTTGAAGTCCAGCACTGGTCAGAAATTTTTTGAGACCAACTCTTAGTTTTCTATAAACTTTTTTCACTGCTCAGGAAGTTAAAAACCAAAAACAAAAACACTACCCAAAAAATGTCCCCCCAAAAAACCAAACTCAAAAAAAAAAAACCCACTAAACAAAAAACCCCACCAAAACAAAAGCAAAACCCCAAACAAAAACAAATAACAAAAATAGAAAAGATAAAAACACAAACAAGCCCCAAAGCACATCATCAACAACAACAAAACTGAAACAAACATGCTTTGTTACACTCACTCTAAGTGGCGTAGTGATTTGGGACATAGAAAAAGGTTTCATGGAGGATCCTGCAATCCCGAAGTCCAAAAACCAGTGTTTTCATCCTATGAAATTATATCTTTATACTATGATCACAGAATATTCTGAGTTGGAAGGGACCCACAAGGATCATCGAGTCCAACTCTTAACAGTCTTCCTGGCGGGAATCGAACCCGGGTCTCCCACACGCCAGGTGGGGACACTTACCACTGTACTAAAGTGGATTTTTATTATGTCCCCTATATTATTGCTGCAGCTCTTCACAGTGTTTTAGATTGAAATAAAATTCCTTTTCTCTTAGATATTTTATTTTAACATATCAGGAACACAAGACATTTACACTGGCTGTCCTGGGTCAATTAAGACGAAACAAGAATTAAATTTAGAAATACTTGAATTATATATANCATATGCCTTGCCAGGAAGGGGAGATAAGATAAGACACAGGATCCTCCATGCCACATTCCTTTCAGGGGAGGGAAAGGGAGATAGGAAGAGATACCTATTGTCCGTTCCAGTAAAAAGGAGAAAAGTTTTACAATGGAACAAAAGGCCTCTCCCCATGACACTGGCTCAGGTGGGCAAGACACGAATGAATAAGTAGAAAGCATCAGAAAAAGTAGAAGATGTTAAATTGCTTTGGAATAGAGTGGATTCTGTCAGAGATAAAAAAATGGCATTACTTAGCATGTAATACATACATTCATTATTTCACTATTTGTTTAAATAAATAATACAAAATTCTTCTATGTTATTTGGTAATTTTTGCTGCATTGTTGCCTAGTGCAAGTCTCATAACAAGTATCAAAATAGCATAAAAATCTCCAAGCAGATACATCATCACACAGACAGTTTTAGTTCGTTAGTATCTCCTGTGGTCACATCAGGTGTTGGCAAAGACTTCAATTTCTGCTTTTTCCAACAATGACAAAATTGCTAGCTCCTGCATGAAATATAGGCCATTTGGAGAGACAAACAGCAGGTATAGAGCTATATACTTACCTATATATATATAGGCAGAGAAGAAAG
Source organism: Pitta sordida (assembly GCA_013390025.1). Lineage (NCBI taxonomy): Eukaryota > Metazoa > Chordata > Aves > Passeriformes > Pittidae > Pitta > Pitta sordida. The sequence goes on from WEKX01022375.1 coordinate 24,184, forward strand.
GAAAAGAATCATAATATATATATTCTTATCTAGGAAATAAATTAAGTTTGTATTTGTATGTAACACTCTTTATCCCCATGAGGCAATTATTAGAAGTTTCCTTGTCATATTTAGTCATGTTTGGAACTGTTTTCAGGATGTTTAGACTCTTTTCTTCAAGTTGTCACCAGCTCATTATCACAGAATTACGTTTTAGAAACAAGAGCTGGCTAGAGCCAACTTGGCTTGGTTACTGCTGCCTGAGGGAATTAAAAAAATTATAATTTCCTTGCCTTTGGAAATAGACAGGCATGGACCCAACTGCAGGCAATCTCACCTCTTTACTGTCTATCTGAGCTGATGCAAGCAGCTTTTGTGTTGTTGGGGAAACTCTCCTGCTATTTGAAAAGAGAACACTTGTACAGAATATTTTTGTCCCCAAAACATAGCACATCTGAGCAGACATTATTTTTCATCTTAATGACTCTCAAAATGCAGTGCTGCACAATCAGGAATTCACTGTATCTCCCTAGAAAGAATTATTGAAGGTTCTTACACTGCAGCAGTGAATCACACCATTGCAACCAGTGCTCAGAGTGAGACTCCATGGAACGTTTAAAGCAGCCCAGTTCCTTGTCTTTTGGAAAAGACAGAGTTGATGAGGACACTGACTGCACCGACAGCATTTTCCCGTAAGGGCCACAGAATATTCTGATTTGGAAGGGATCCACAAGGATCATTGAGTCCAACTCTTAAACGGCACCACCGCCTCCCCGGTGGGGAACTGAACCCTGGTCTCCTGTATGAGAGGCATGGACACTCACTGCTGTACTAAAGCAGACTTTGACCCCTGAAACTTAAAACTTACTATATTTATGATTAGCCTGTCCGCACCATGCTTGACAATTCACACACCACTACCCCTTGCGCACACACAAACACACACCTACACACCTGCACTGTGATAGTAATTACATAATTAGAAATTGATCTTTCTCTCTAACAAGAATTGTCTTGCTGCTGCCTTTGATACTCCTGAGTGTCCCTTCTCTGCTTCATCTTCATAAACCACCTTCAAAACTTCAGCCTTCACTTCCCTATAATTCTCCTCTTCCCTGTAATTCTCCTCTTGCAGAACAGGAAGTGCTGCATCTATAGAAAATTAGAGGCAAGCTTTGAAGGATGGTCTGCCCACATGATTGCTCAAAGGTTAAAACAGTTTTTTTCTTATAATTACATTTAGATAGTAACTGCTGGCTAGTGATAAATTAAGTTAGCACATCTGAAGTTCACTTGACATGAGAACAGGATATTAATCACTAAATAGCCATCATTTTGCTTTTGTTAAAGGATACATTGCAATTGTGAATAGATCAACCTTATGTGCTTATTCCAAAACCATTCTACAGGACAGATTCTCAGGTAGTGAGCGCTTCCAAAGTTTAATTAAACGCAGAGCTATATCAATTAATGCTGGCTGAGATAAGGGTCCAAAGGATGATCTGTGGCATAAATTAAAAACAGTTTACCTTAATATCAGTAAAAATATCCATATTTTTCATCCTGGTGGAATAGCAAACCTGTCCTGAGTACACAAGACCATTTTATGACACTTGTCCCAGGTGGAACTGTACAACGAGTTCTACTGCAGTCGGCACAATAATTCCCTCCTTATCATGCTCTAAGTGTAATTGACTACCTGTATTTGTTGAAAACATCAAATTAATTCCAAGTTAGTGGTTCCCATTGCTAAAACCTTTTGCGACAGAAAGGTAAATTATCTAAAAGATAAGACTTCACCCAGACTACATGAACAAAATCAATGTAGCAAGCAACTTCAAGTGTTTAGGTCTTAACATGGGAACCACATTGCCTGACTGATAGCCCAATCTTGTGAAAACCAGAAAAGAAGAACTGTGCCCTTGCATAATCTTCAAAACACAATGCAGAATTCAATGTTTGGCAAAACTTTCTTGGAAAAGGGAGAAACAATGAAGAAGACAAAACAAAAAGGAGGATAAATGTTTTAAAACTTTCTGTTGAAGTATATTTGTTATTTCCTGGCTCATACTCATTCTTTTGGGGATGATTTCAGATGGTATAGTGCCTGTGAAAGGAAGAAATCCCTCTTTTCAATTTTTGCTGTCATTTTCTTAGAGGATTCTGGTCAGAAAATGAGACTAACATTTTACAAAAATGCTTGCAATGTTTTTGTCACTGTCTCAAAATGGATAAAAATGTGTCAAAAATTTTGACAAACATCAAGAATGTGCCTCTGTGCTGTCAAGAGCATCCTCATTCTTGATGAGCCAAGACATGTAATGCATACTCCCAATTTCACACTTCTGCCAAAAGCACTGTAACTTTTTCCTGTGGGGAGTCCTAAAGCCTGAGCTGGTAGATTTTTCCCTCTGTTTGCATTAGGTAGAGCACAGCCTTTTGCCACATTAGCAAAAAGCTACTTATCTTGGAAACAGGCTGGCCTTTTGAACACTACAACATCTGAGCACTTTTAGATGTTCAGCAGCTGAAGTGTCCTATTGTGGCTCATTCCCTTACAGAACAAATGTTGCTGTCTGAGACTGCTCCAAACATTTGTTTGGCACACAAGAATCCCCTCTCCTTTTGAAGCAGTATTAAAAGCACTGTCAGCTCATTAATGGATTTTTTTAACTTTTCTTTTGGCAGAAATGAAACTATCACTGAAGGAAGTATCTTGTAAACATTGAAACAACCACAACAGCATTCCATGTGTACATGCTGGAGAACAAAAACAAAATAAAAGCAGCCTTTTGCAATGAGACATGTCTTTCCTGAATCAGCAAAGACTCCCATGACCTTGCAGACATTCTTTGGAATAGCCACTGAGAACTGCATCAATCAAATAACAAAATAAAAGCACTATAGTGCAAAGGACAAATCATCCAGGGTTAGAAGAGAACTATTCGTCTGAAAACACCAACCACTGAAATCTTACCCATAGACTGACTTGTGTGCCATGCCTACGTCAAAGGCCAGATTTCCCAGAGGACTCAGCTTTCCTTAGAGAAATTCAGTAATGATCAGAGTTTTAAAGACTTCAGCAAGCCAGGTTTTCAGTAGAACTTATGCCAGAGGGCATTGATGTTTAGATGAGATGACCTGGGTACCAGAAAAAGTTTATGTGTACATAAAGAAGTCCTCCTTAGCATGATCGCATTCTATGTAGAAATGTAGGAATATGGCTGTCCCTCTTTCTCTTTCCTCTTTTTTTTCCTCTTTTTTCCTTTTTTTTTTTTATTTGAGAAGCTAAAGACATTTTAATTCAGGTTGATACACTCTAGGCATGAAAGGAAGTAAGTTTTAGCTGAATTCTGTAGCCTCTACACAGGCATTCTTGTTAAATAATTCTGTATTTTTCCTTACATTACTGGTTATCTCTGAAAGATTTTTTTTTTCCTCCTACACATTTTTTATGAAAGATGCGTTAGGAAAATCCAAGTGTTTTTCTAGAATGTGGCTGATTTTGATGACATATTAAAAAATTAACAAACAAACTAAACATTTTTTTTTAAAGCAACGAACAAGAAAACACCAGTAAAAGCCCTTTCTCAAATATATTCCACTTTAAAATGCGTGTTCTTTAAAGTTGAAATCCTTCCTTGCTGCGTTGCATCTGTGCCTTCCAAACGTATATAAAAACCAAATTACCCAATTTAGATTATATTTCTATGTATGTACAAGAGTACAGGAACATGACTGTCCTGCAGTTTTTCCTCTGGGAGAGGTTGTGGGTGAATCTCTGGCATCCAGCCAGGGTAAAACCACAACAATGGCATGTTTATCAAAGTTAATCTTTGTGTTTTGAACAATAATTTACTAAGATTGGTGTCTTGATAATTTCAGAAAACTCCAAATAATTTGCTAGATCCATGCAAAATAAGAAATCCACTTGAGTAGAGTGGTGAATGCCCCCACCTCTCAAGTGGGAGACCAGGAGTTCAAGTCCCGCCAGGGAGGCAGTGGTGCTGTTTAAGAGTTGGACTTGATGATCCTTGTAGGTCCCTTCCAACTCAGAATATTCTGTGTGATTCTGTGATTCTAGGTGAAACTCAGACACTGAGGTTTATAAAAAAGGCTAGATTAAAAGTTATTTTAATGAGAAGTTAGGTTCTGTTAAAAAATGACAATTGGTGAGATTAGATAGATGGATAGGTGAGTAGACAGATACTTAAGACACAGAGAGGTACTGGGTCTTGAAATGAAATTCCCTGAAATGCTCTAATCTCAGATGCTCTCAATCTCATAGCACATTTGTGATATGGGCTTTGACATCAGTCAAGAAGATAACTTAATCTAGAACTGCCATGTAATGTATGGGACAGTTTCTCTTAAGGTGCCAGGTTTATATAAGATAACCATCTGTCTCACTCGTGCTTATAACAGTTTGGACAAAATAACTGTGGTCCTCTTCCTCTTTCATGGCTGTCAAAATGCACTGAATAGTCAATGATTCAGAGACTCTGAGCAATTACCTAGAGCAGACCAAATTCTATGCATCTTACCAAAAATGACAGGAAAGATGGAGCTTGTTCCAATATCCATACAAGAGAACCTGCAACAACAAATGAGCTTGCAATGCTTTTACTAGTACTTAAATCACTGAAAAGAGTGTGTATGAAAAGGGAAAATAATCAGATCATCATGACAACAGTATTTTTAGTACTTTGCCTTAAAATATTATCTATAATATAGATCTATAATATAGAGGATTACATGGAACACATAGGAAAAAGAAAGCCTAGATGATCATTTCTGATTTCACATGCCTATAGTTTGAAGCTTAGCCTCTCTTTTTGGACCATACTTCTTTGTGACTTGAATATTGTATAAGAATATTCATTAACTGCTGGTGTAATTAGACCACAAAGAGGCAAAGGGGAATATGTCCCCTCCCTTGAATATTTCCTGTACCTATTAAGCCATTCAGTTCCCTAAATCTAGTATAGGTGCTAGAAGGCACTATTAAAGTTTCTAATTTTATGTTGCGAATCAGCAGGCAATATACACCCAAATACATGCATAAAATATTCTTTGGATAAACCATGACATCCCTGATTTAAGTCAATTATTAATGAGCTTGGTTCTGAATTAGTGTGTTTCAGTTGCAGAACAGTAGAACATCTTAGAATATCCTAAAGCACTTGAGTAACTCGTCCCATTTTTACAGCAGAACAGGCAAACCATCAGTCACAGCCCACATTATTTCCCAGACCTTAACACGACAAGGAAAATATTATGTTTAATGGTGCCTTTCAACTAAGAGAAGGGATAAAATTTCATGAGGTTACAGAAGCCTTACAAGGTTGAGTCTCACAGCAAACCTTGACGTAGGTCTGGAGAACTGATGATCTGTCTGTTCATAATACCTTCCCAAGATGTCTAATGTCCCACAGTGTGATACCTGTGTCAATTATTTTGCCAGTCTCAGCAGGTTTCATTCTCCCCATTCTGAAGGAAGCAGTTCATGTTGCAGATCTGTTCAGGTTTGCTGCATTTTACTATATTGTTTTGTCTCTCTGATCTAATGCACCTAGGAATTTATATTATATCTACTGCTATATACATCTGAGTACTTTTCTGTTGTGCTGGAAAAGGACTCATTTCCACAAAAACTAGTGCTCTCTGGTAGGGAATTTTCCAGAATTTTACTGAAAAAGGAAACTTAGAATCTGTTTTTCTGTAATCTAAAAAGTGGCTGTCAAAGAACTAGCACTAAATAATCTACTATTAACTACAATCACTGAATTCACATGTTCACAGGTTATTCTGAGTTGGAAGGGACCCACAGGATCATCTAGTCCAAATCCCAAGCAAACACCCACCCAGGGATCAGGCCCACAAGTGTGGAACCACAGGCACCACGTTCCATCCGTCCAAGCCTCCCACCATCTAGACCATGTTGTTGAGCTCCAGAATTACTTTTAAAAACATTATTATCAATACAAGTTATGTCCAGTAACAGAGCTTAAGTATTTCCATTTGAAATAATATAAGAAATAATAATTTCATAACATTGGAAAATAAGTTTTCTCTAAAGAAAGAAAGACTGAAATTTCAAAGTCAACAGAGAACTAAAAGCTCCTCTCAACATCACCTACATTTTCATTCTTCTTAGGAGAGTTAACTTTAGCAAACATGAGTACTCAGCTTTGGAAAAAGGGACAGTTCAAGCCACTGGAAAATGAGCAACATAAGAAAAAAGAAAAAAGCATCTTATTTGACTTTGTAATGGAATATGCCAAATTGTAATGGAACAGGGAGAGTAACAGACGTATTTAGCTCTGTTTTCACACAGTTTAGTTAATTCATGCTTTTCTTGGATAGCTTATATAAATAAATACACAGTGACTGACACAAAAGAAGGTTGTATGGTCACATATCAGCAACTTCTGAGGCTAGTGAAGATCTTGCATATCTCTTGGATATCATCATAGACCTGGTAAATGCACCAAGGAAATATACATATTCATCTGTTCCTTTCTTTTCGTGGGAAAATACAATGAATCATCCCTACTCCTTTCTCCATCAACATTTCCTCAGTCTCTATCTTGAAAGAGCAACGAGAGACCTGCAGCAGAAGAGGCATTGTAGACAGCTGCATCCTCAAACGGGTAACTCACAACTGCTGACATCCCCTAGATTGACAGCTGCCTACACAGGGCATTACATCACTGCACCACGGCCTCATTAACCAGGTGCTGCCAGGAGCAAGAAGCTAAGAGATAGTGCAGTATAAATCATGTTTACAAACCACATGTGCAATGTCTTTCAGTCCATTTGTGGTCTTTCAGTAGCTCTATTTAGTATTCTGTACATCTGCTTGAGGGGTTGATTTTTTCCCCCCCCCATAGTATTTTCTATCATATCAGCTACAGAATTGCCTACATGGAGGTATCCATAAATTATACTGCAGCCTAGGATTTTCTAGTGTGTGAACAAAAGGTGCAAATGCAAATGCAAGTTGTTTAATTCACTGTTTATGTGTGATGTTACCCAGGTGCCAGTGACATCCTTCTGACCAGCACAGAGGCACAAGGGACCAACTTAACATACATTTTTAATGTGATCAGCTGTGACAGCACATACACAGAGTAGACCTTGTGGCCTTGAAGCCATCCTTTTGGAACACTTCTAGGGGCCCAGAAGAAATGGTTTAATTAATCTTCTTTTTTCAGGATTGCAGATTTTTATTTTTTTTAATATAAATTATGTACACTGAAAACCTGCCAATTATAGCAAATTAAGGGACTTGGCAAGTGCATCCCTTGGAGACAGATGGTAAATAACATTCAGATTCTGAGTTGAAATAGGGCTGACGATTAACTGGTACGGGATAGAAAAGCAGTCCAAATAAATTAAATAAAAGGGGTTGATATGAATGCAAGTACCGTAGGTTGCTTTTTTTGTGTGTGTGTGATAATGATGGCACCAAAAATATTGATGATTCATAATTAATATGCTGCACCCTCTGAGTGGCAGCAGGATTTTAGATCTTTAGCACTATTTTAAAAAACAGTGCCAGTTGTTTATTTTGCTTTCACAAGACTGCAAACAACTGTCATTTCATCCTTTCTGGATGATCTGCCAGTTAAAAGGAGCAGACTGCAGCCTCATAACAAAGTGCCCCTACAAGTAGGAAGGGACCCCAGGCAAAAATTCTGAGAGTACAGGGCCTCCTGAGATGTAGACTGCTATAGCAAGAACGGAAGTACCTGAAGAGAGTACATTTGTTTCCAACTTGAGCTGCAAATGAAACAGGAGTGATGACCTCAGCCTCATCCCCTACTGACCATTTCTCCATTTCAAAAATTCACTACACCTACTGCTCAAAGTAAACCTGTTGTCCCTGGCACAGCAGAGGTGATGCTGATCAGAAATGCACTGGCAGAGTTGCAACATGGTAGGAAGAACTCACAACACCTGTGTGCACTCTGTCTGGGAACGATTATTCCTAACCTGTAAGTCTCAGCAGCACTAAAACACACCAAATCTAATTTAGTTTAAAAATGCAAAAGCACAAACAGATCTTTTTAAGAATCCAGCCAGAGATAAAAAAGATGACAAAGTCAAGAGTGTGTTAGTCATTTAATATGTTCTCTGCTTAGAATACTAAATTCAGGAAATGACTCAATCACACACACAATTACAGCTATTTTCAGATCATAAATGATGCCTTACGCCAATGCTGATGCAAAAACATACTACAATTAGTTCCTGCAAATGCTTTTGCAACAAGCATCATTTCCAAGGGGGCTTTCAACTTGATTATGGCAATAGAGTATGCCTCTGGGCACACCTCTCTATATGATTTCATTATTGTTGTAGAGTGACCTGACAATGATGTCATCAGAGCACTCCTTCACCTTGCGTGCTCCCAAGCACATGATAAGAAGGATAATTGCTTTGATGTACATGTAAAAGTCCATTTTTTCTTTAGATGTTAGATTCACACAGAGAAGTCCTGTCACCAGTCTTTTTAAATTACTATTTGTATCCAGGAAGAATTAATGTGGAATAATGTTTTTATGTGACTGAAAAAACTGAAGACAGACAGTAGCTGACGGGATCTCCTCTAAGAATTGATTTATTTATTCAACAATAATTTGCATGCCAGTTAGTGATTTTTCGCACAAACAAGAAGACAAAGCCTCAAAGAAAACACAAGAGCAATAAAACCACCAGAAAAATCTCTGTTATATTTGTTCAGATTACAGAAAAATCAAGAGCTGTAAAAATTGAGAATAAAGTTTAAGATCAAAATCTGGACTACAAGGAACTGCCAGAGCTCCTGCTAGATGCATTATGACTAGAATGACGGGAAGAATCTTCACCTTTATCTCAGCTGCCATCTTGAAGTTATTTGTTGAAGCTTACTGCTAACAAGAGGAGTCACTCACTCTTCATAAATCTCTCCAATACCCACTCAAATGCAGTAAGCCAGAGCAATAGGAGTCAAATCTTCAAATGATGGACTCCAGCTTTCACCTGAGAATTATTTCATTCACAATTTTCCTTCTCTGTTTTAAATCCAGACTGCAGTATGTCAGTGATGTAAGATTTCCCTTGTGCTGAGAATAAATTGTAGCTCAGGCAGATTATATAATTTTAGGAATATCAGACTGATAAATATATTTCATGAATTATAAAAATTCTGATGCCTTACAGTGCATTGCTTATACTTTCCTCTATTTCAAATTTTTTGTATTTCTAAAATCCGTATTTAAAGTGTGCATTTCAGGTCTTTTCAATGAAAAATCCTATTTTTCTAGCCAAGACTACTTCCTAGAAGCTAGAAAGTACTGACTCAACTAAGAGTTACAGCATTTGAGTCAGATTGGTGAGTAGTGCCATGAAATTTAAAAAAAAAAGGAAAAACTTGTTTCTCCGATACTTCTCAATTACGAAAAACCTTGGAAACTGCAAATTTCTATTTCTGACATGTCTTTATATTAATGCATGTGTTCAGACTTGTTTTACTTGCCTCTTTGCACATATAATAAAAGGAAAGGCCTGAATATTGTGCAGAAATTCCCAGTCTCCAATATGTAACACTATTTCGGTTCAATCCTGCTCTATTTTAACCCATTGGATCAAAGAATGTTTAAGGGAAAAGAAGGCCCTACAGTGTAGTTCACAGAGATCAGTGAAATGAGGAAAACTAAAGATAATCTGAACAATAATCTTACTTCTAAAACTTCCACGGGCAACATTAAGATAATTGCAAATACTGTATAGTCTCTTCTCTATACATGGGTAAGATCTCTCAAAAATGTTTACTGAGTGTTGTTGTTGTTGTTTGAGATGTTTTGCTGGTTAGAGGAAAATATTTTATGAAATCAAGAAAATAATACGTGGAACCATTAATGGCAGAGTGGAAGGGGAGAACATCCCTCTGAGGGAAAGAACAAGATCATATTTGTCAAGGGCTACAACAGGAATTTTGGAATCATAATAACGGCTTTGTTTACACTGTTATTTTTAGAGTGGTTTTATATGTACATGTATGTAACTGTTTGGTCAAGAACTTTACAAACACTGCAAAGCAACAGGTCACAAACTGGTTTTTAGTACTGAACAGTTGTTTGTTTTAACTATGTTCCTGTGCCTTTTCCATTATTTTACAGGAACAGGATTGATTGATTGATCGATTGATTCTGGCATGTGCATGACTGCCTAAAGAGTGGCTGCTCTCCACATTAATGCCAATGTTCTCATATGAACAGAAAAGCTAAAAGGTATCACTTTTCCTGGGCCAAATGGTATGGCTTATCCATTAAAATACAATAAGAATACTGCACAATTTAAGCACTCAATCACAAATTAGAGAGAGGGATGTTATTTGGGTAAAACACATTTGTACTAATTGCCTGGAAAGCATTTTTTATTGAAACTTCACAGAATCACAGAATCACAGAAAATTATGAGTTGGAAGGGACCCACAAGGATCATCTAGTCCAACTCACCATCTAATACCCGTACAGTGACCAAGAGCACATCCTAGAGCGTAATACCAACCTAGATGCCTCACAGTCTAGCAGGCCACTCCGAGCCGGAAGGGGCCCAGGGTTACCCAGCCCTACACCCCCCAGCTAGACCATGTCACTAAGCTCCTCGTCCAGTCTTCTCTTAAACACTTCCAGGGATGGCGACTCCACCACCTCCCTGGGCAGCCCATTCCAATATGCAATTACTCTCTCCGTGAAAAACCGCTTCCTAACGTTAAGATTAAACCTCCCCTGGCGTAGCTTGAGGCTGTGCCCTCTCATTCTGGTGTCGTCAGCCTGGAAGAAGAGGTCTACACC
>WEKX01022375.1:39112-50294 GCA_013390025.1 Pitta sordida
TGCATGACTTGACAACATCCCTAAACAAAGTCCTAGTTACCTTCCCCTCCTTCCAAAGGTGATACATCCTTTTTTTGACTCTTAGCTCATTCAAGATCTCCTTACTCAACCAGGGTGGTCGTCTACCTTTCCGGCTTGACTTACTACACACCAGGACAGCCTGCTCCTGTGCCTTGAAAATCTCATTCTTGAAGTACTCCCAGCTATCCTGGGCCCCCTTGTCTTTAAGAGCCACCTCCCAAGGAACTTTCTTAATCAGTTCCTTAAATAACCCAAAATCTGCCCTATGGAAATCCAGCTTAGCTGTTATACTGCCCCCCCTCTTTGCTGCACTGTTTATTGAGAATTTTATTATCTCATGATCGCTACTTCCCAAACAACCTCCAACATCCACATTACCCACCAGATCATCCCTATATGTGAAAAGCAAGTCAAGATAAGCCCTCTGTTAATGCAGAGAATATTGCAACTGTATGAAATCATGCTTTGAACCCTTTTGGAGGCAAACAACTTATGCAGCTGTCTCAATTCCTGGCTAAGATGGAAAGTATTCTAATCTAAATTAAGAATCATTCAAAGTCCTACACTGCCCAGTAAAAGAAAAGAGGAGGCTGCAATACAGCCTTTTCCAGGTGTCCTGCATTAATTTTGATGCTTATTGTACTTATGTCTAGCACTGGTAAACTCACAAATGTTTGTTCCATCATTAGAAGTTATGAATATTACATATCTTCTCTAATATCATGCAACAAATAGGCTTGCATTGAGTTCATTTGAATATTTCAGCTTTATTCTAATTGATTTTATTAGGAGTATGGGTTATATAGTAGTTTGTCAGCACTGTGTAACTTCAAAGGACTGGGCATATATCTTTCAAGAGGGAATAATTATGTTCTTTCCTACAATTTTTTTTCTTTTTTTAGTTCTCCATACTCTGTGCTGTACACTCCATTGCACCACGAATCTGTCAAAGAAAATTGCAACCTCCTTTCTACCATAGGTAAAGCACTCCTAAGCCTTTGTAGTTATTGCAGGGTTAAAAAAAAAAAACACACAACAACAAATAACAAAAAAACCCAACAACCAAAAAACAGAAACCACTAGAAAATGCAGCCCAACTCATACATGGACCCTGATACTCTAGAAGCATAATTGGCTTATATTAGATAACAAATTATGGTATTAAATAGTAGCAAACAAAACATTCTAGCTCTGACTGGGATCTAAAAACACAAAGCAATCCTCAGGGCTCTATGAAATTTCATTTAGCAACTATTTCAGCATTTGGAAAATAAAAATGGTAAATTCTAAAGGGGAGTGGGGAATGTGGCTTAATATTTTTTCTTCACATTCACAGCAAATTAACAGGAAGACTTTACTTTAGTTGATGCTTCAGCTTAGTCCAAGGCATTTCTTCATTGTCTTTCATTCCGTGTTTCCCCACATTACTATTCAGTATGCTACTGGCCTATTAATAGCTTGTATAAGCATGCACCTCAGACATATTCACCAGCACAGTTGCACATATGGCTGTCACTCCATGTTCTGCACTGAAGGATGGATCCTTGTGGAAAACATTTCTGCCCTCAGACTTCCACTAGCCAATTTGACATCTTCCCCAGATCAGAGACCCTTGCTGGCACCTCCAGGGGCACACTTGGGCCTATGCACATGCTGGCTCCATGAATATTTAACAGAGAAATTGAGAAGAGGCTTACTAGTGATCCATCTGTTAAGCTGTTGGAGCTATACCAGGGACCCATGAGTTGGCTACAGACTTATTCCATAATACTGCCAAGGTTCAACAGAGAATTTAAGGTATTCAGTTGATCTACTGCCCAAAGCTGACTACTGGCAAAGAGAGTGGCCACAGTGCATAGCTGGTGACAGCAGATTTACCACTGAATAAACCCAAAGCTATCTCTGAAATAATCAGCTGTCACTAATAATAAATAGTAACCTTTTTTAGGATAAATTTAGGATTTCTGCCCTACTTAAAGTAGCTAAGGTATGCTGCTTCTCACCTGATTTTAGCAAAGACCAGTATTATGCAATCATGACAAATAATATCCCTTGGATTTTTTGGCTTCCAGAACTCACTTCCCTATCCAGTGTTGCATAATAATAGCTGTATTTTGGGGAGAAAGAATGGGATAAGAGAGAGAATATAAAAACAGAGACTCCATTATGTTATCTCCTGCCATCTAATGAAATATGCTTCTTGCTTGGAGAACAACATCAGGATTTCTAATAAATCATTGATGGGTCATAAAAAAGTTGAGTCAGCCTCCTGCAGAGTATATCACCGCTGTGTGAACACGGAAGGTGTGGAAGAGCAGCTAGGTTTTCTTTCTGTCTTTCATAAATTTTAGATTTTGGGTTTGTCCTTTAAAATAGAACTTATCTTGTTCTTTAAAAGTCAAGTAAGTCACATTATTACTTTTCAAACAAGTTCAACTACTTTAAAAGAAAGGTTAGAAGTGAAGCGTTGGTCATTTTTTTTCCTCAGTATGAAACAACAGTTTTCACTTCATATTGGATCTGCCTGCATTTTTGTTTTTATTCGTCTCCTCCTCCCAACTAATAATCTCCACGGGAGTCATTCAAGGCTAGCAGCTGGCACTAAAGGTTTGCTCCTTTAGAAATTTTTTAGCTTGTTTAAGTAAAAGTCTTAACAAATGAGGTTAGTTGACACCATATGAAATAGATGTCATCAAATACAGGGAGAAGCTGTGTTCAACATAATGGTCTCCAGTAATTGTTAAACTCTCCAAGACAAAAATAAAACCTTATCTACTAGGTTATGGTGCTGAAAAAAAAATTTCTATTTCTTCATGTTGACAGCAATTGGCAGCATAATGAGAGCTAACTCAGTTGTTAAAACTGAGTTAAACACAGTAAAAATGCTCAAATGCAGTAAAGCCCATAAGTACCATTAAAAAGAGAGCAGTTAGTAAAACTAAGGCTCTGGTTTGATGGCACCATAAATCTGCCCTGAGTTCTCCAGCTTAATGGTGTAACAATATGATGAACAGTTCAGCTCTGGCTGAAACTCATAGTCTTGCAAAAAAATTCACCCATTTTTTCTGACAGGCTACTTCCATACAGGTATTTTGGTTCATAAACATCTGGGCCATGCAAGAATTGCTCTGGACTTCCCCATTTGGTCTAGTCCTGCCATTCCTTTTCTGTATCTGCAGAGTACTCAGGATGTCAGCAGCCTTCTCTAAACATGATCTCAGGCCTTCCTTTTTTTTTTTTTCTTATGTGGTCGAATCGTTCCTGATTATGGACTCTTATATCAACTCTAGACCTCTGGCACCCAGCAGCTGGCATAAACAATATTTGCATTTGTCCGTTTCATGGTTTTGCTTTTGTCTGTGCGATGGCCTTGCTTTTCCTGGAGTTCTGTCTTTTAGTATTCAAACAAGAGCTGTTGGCCCTACCAGAACTCTGACAGTACGCGTTAGGAAGGTATCTGCCAGTCTCTTCTGCACAGATGCGTCAGTGTAGACTCCAAAGCAATCTGGAATAAGACAAGCCAAGACCAGGCTCCACAATAGACTACAAACAAAGCCAAAGAATAGGCAATCTGGTGCTGCTAGATTAACATGCCTTTAGTAGGAAGCACTCCAGAGGACATGAGGATGCCCTTTAATGCTACGGTAATCCCTCACTACTTCATGGCTCACCATTCATGGCTTCAATATACCGGGTGGGGGGAGGGGAGGTTCCCCAGCTTTAATGTATTTGTCAGCTTTACCATATTTAGTGTATTAACCACTACTTCATGGATTTCGCTTAAGACGGCATCTTTCTGGAAGTGACCCTCACGATATTTGAGGGATTACTTTAGTTAATTTCATATGAGTAAGAGGCATCCAAAAAAAACATGACAGAGCTATCCAGAGAGTGGAACTTTGCCATTACCTATTAATCAGAATCAAATAATTGTTCAGCTTGTCACAGACTAGAAAATGCAGCCTTTTTTTCTGGTCATTTGGAGAGGAATCCTTAATGTCGTTTTCTGGGGATGCAGTTAAACCCTGCATGCTTGGCCAAAAAGCTGACAGTCACCCATCTGCACCACTCCCATTCTATTTGTCTGAGCCTACCTTGCACCAAGGGTTTTCAACAAAAGGATCTGATGCTTTGGGTGCAGGGTCCACCCTAACTGGAGTTAAACTTACTCAACACAGTCACCAGATTAAGCTGGAACCAAAAGACAGAATTTTTTTAGAAATCTCGGGGGGCATCTACATATGGGCAAAACTCTCAGTGACAGTTCATTATAGTTAGGAAAGCATTTCATGAAGTAAGGCCAGCCTGTATTCACATTTCCCCTCCTGAGTAATTACTAATCATATGTTACATTTCAGAAATGTGGTATAAGACTGACTGTAGTTCAAAACACTGATACAGCATCCACCAGATGGTCCTCAATATATAAAGTCTCTTCCTTGATCCTGTGTGGGTTGCTTTTCCTGACCAAGAATTCAGCATTCGCCTCAGTCACCACGCATGATAGCAGTATCATTATGTATTTGGCTAGACTTCTATCAACCCTGGAGAAAATAAGTTTCATCATTATGTCTCATCATAGACATTTTAAAGACATTAGCACAAGCTATGGTACAGAGCATCACCGACACTTTCACTTATTTTACACTTACTAGCTTCAGCTGGATTGATACTATCTTCCAATTTCAAACAGATTTGGCATAGTAGAGTTAACAGGTAACACACAGGTAACCTTGTCAGGACAGATGCCTAAGACACATGAAGTGAGTTAGGTGCTGAATGTGAGTTAAATGTTTCTTCATTGACTTCGGGATATCAGATTACATGCCTAGGTTTTAGATGCCCTCAGTCAAAACAAAATGAATACCACTTATTGCACAGGTTCAGGCTGTATTAAGGCCTCTAAACAAGACTGTGGGAGCAGAGATTACTAGCAAATCCAGTCAAGAAGAAAAGCCAGCATGTCTCCACTGGTGCAACTTGGTGCTAGTGGAGCTCCAGCCTTTTTTCACCACTGCCTGCCTTACAGTTGTGTAGTTGATGTTCTGCTGATCCAAGTGACCCTCTGGCTGCAGGTTGGTGTATGTTACTAGCCTAGGAGTTTCAGCCCATTTCACAGTGGGCTGTGAATTTTTTTTTTTAAAAAATCACCCAAAGGCCCACAGTTGGCTACCATTGGTCTTCAACCACTGTCCTCTTCTCAGGACTATCCAAGAGCACTGGGAGCCATTGCTAATGATAGATTTGCTCTCATCCCTGACTGCAGTGCCTCTACTAGAAATAATCATGACTCAGAGCTCAGGAATTCCTCAAGGGACTTAGCAGGAAGAGGTCCTTCATCTAACTAGCAAAATCTTCAAGCTACAAAAAACCAATGGCACCTTGAAGAACCATCCCACATCTTCATTGCCAATTCTAAGTGTGGACAAGAAGATACGTGTGCCACCAGAAGCCAGTCACTACATGCAGCACACACAGTCTTAATCACAGCAGTTACATGCATGTTAACAGTCCTATAGCAATCATCAGACCAGACTGTGCTGCTTGACATCTTCTATATAGTCTAGGTTGCCAGAGTCCTACACACACAGTTAGACAGGGATTTCTAATGCTTACACATTTGAGATGAGGCTTTGGAGGTGAACCACTCCTCAGAGACCTTCCTGATTAGAGGCACTGTGTTCTGCCAGTTCTGTTCCTAACGCAGAGTCTGAGATCCCCAGACCAGCCCAGTCCTTCCAACCACTTTGAGTACAGCCCTTTTATCACATAAAGAAGTAGTCATGGAAATTTTACCTTCAGCACTCCACTACAAGACTGTAAGAAAATGTTAGTTAACTACAGATGTAATCCCCAGGGGGTTGGAACCTGGTTTTAGGAGAATATTACATGGGCAACTCACTTTCTGAGCACCTAATAAAGGAAGATCCATTACCACAGTAAATTTCTGATATTGTCTGATGGTCAAAACCTGCAATGAGGTTTGTCCCAACACCCTGTTGAGCAAATCTAATTACCAGGCAGGCTCTGTAGACCCTTACAACTTTCTCTATCTGAGAACCCAATTAGACAAGAAAAATTTGTAAATCACATTAGACATTTAATGGTGGGAGGCATCTAAAGTCAAGGCTGGAGTTAATATTGACAGTACAGATATATTCCTATCACTATTCCACTAGGCTGTGTAGCTTTGACAAAAGTCAACTCTTCTAACACTGAATTAGAGGGCAATTAGTTTTACATAGACAAAAAAAATCCTCAAGAAGAGATGTTGCTGTTAATATCCTTAGTTAAAAAGAAAGAATTCGTGCATTTACATACAAAATGTTTAACATTTCTACTGAAAATGGAAACAAGCAGCATAGTGTTGACCTGTACTATAAATTGGTGCAGTGGAATCTGATCCTTGTAATCTAAATATACCCTGCAAGTAACCATTCCTGTGGGAGCAACAATAAACAGGATGATGCACAACATACAATTGTTTAATTCTTTAAAATCACGTTGTTATTTTCATAATTAAATCTTCATATCCTTAATTCTCTCTTTTACTAATTCCAGTTCCTTCCATTTCCCCAAAACATCAACTTTAACATGCTGCTCTCCCTATTTCTCCTGCCACACATAGCTTGTCTGGCTTGTCTGCCTCACTTGTGCTGCACTGATTAGCTAGACAGTACACACACATTGACTGGCCACTTAGATGCCCTGTCTCAGAATGAATAATGGACTGAATTCCAGCTGGGTTTCTCTCCACAACATTCATTACGGTTTCTATCTAGCCATTTCATGCCATCTATCCAGGCCGAACTTTTTTATCCTTCTGCTGCCTACATTTCCTAAGCTGATGAATGGGTTTCACACCTACTGGGCATGAAAGGTGTGGGCTGCTGGGATGAAGTGACAGACGGAGCAGACAACATGATTTGATAAGCTAATTTCCTCAGAGATCTGGGCTAAATATGTAAGCCAGTACAAGATCATGTTTCCTCTTCCTAATGATGACCCTTTTCTAAGGACTCAGGTACCTGAAGAAAGCAGGTTTCTTTATTAGATTTTAAAGACATCCTTCAGAAGTCAATGTGGGTGTACACTTATACTGCCAAATGAAACAGGACCACTCCCTGCATCTGAGTGGCTTGGTTTGACTGTATCCACATTGCATAGCAAGTGGCCCTGTATCTTTTTTGGTTTGGATATATACTGACTTCTGCTCATCTCAACTTCCAACACAAATGAGTAGTGTCAGACAGCCTGTCTGAGGAGTCAGGTGTGACCCTGTAGACAAAGACTTTGGATGAAGTAAGTATCTCTGATAGTTTCTACTCTCACTAAAACTAGGATTCTTAATGGACAGGTCAAGGTCTCCTGTATGAGTGGTTTATACAACAAAATTACACAGTGATGACAAATGTGGCAATCCTGTGATGGAAAAATTTAACTAGAGACTTTGGGGACTTTTGCACAGCATGTAGGAAAAATGAACTCACAAAATGCTACTGGAGAAACTTTTGTCACCTCCCTATAACCACCTCCACACACACAGACACACACAGACAGACACAGACACACACACAGACACACACAGGACATCTTCCCTCAAAATTCAGCGTTCTGAAACTACAGGAGATATTTCAAAGCTCTCCAGCAGAATCAGCCCTCAGGAACAAGAGCCCTGCTTTGTAAAATTTTCCTTAGACTCTGTCAGGCTTCCTTTGAATAGCTGGTGTCATCCGTATTTTGTCTGCTCCATTCACACAGGCAAACCAGACATGCTTATTTCTCTGAATGTCTCGCTTGTAAACCTATCTCAAACATGTAATCCAATCACAATGCTGTGACATTTATGTTACTACAAATTTATAATGGAGTTAAATTGATTCTCCATTTTCACAAGCATCTCCAATGGTTTTTGAAGTCATAAATCACAGAATATTCTGAGTTGGAATGGTCCCACAGGATCATCTAGTCCAACTCCCAAGCGAACACCCACCCAGGGATCAGACCCACAAGCGTGGAACCACGGGCACCATGCTCCATCCATCCAAGCCTCCCATCATCTAGGCCATGTCACTGAGCTCCTCATCAAGTCTTTTCTTAAATAC
Source organism: Pitta sordida (assembly GCA_013390025.1). Lineage (NCBI taxonomy): Eukaryota > Metazoa > Chordata > Aves > Passeriformes > Pittidae > Pitta > Pitta sordida. The sequence goes on from WEKX01022375.1 coordinate 47,239, forward strand.
CTCCAGGGATGGTGACTCCACCGCCTCCCTGGGCAGACTATTCCACTGAGAGATTACTCTCAATAAACTTCTCTTTAAAATTGTGGTGTTTTTAGAAGGAAGTACTGCAAAGAAAGATAAAAAGTTCTGATCTTTGCCTTTGCTGCTTATTTCCTCTTCTTCCAAAACTTTGTGAAGAAACACTGAAGTGATGACAAGGTAAATATTTTCCTCTTGCTGCATTGGAGCAGGATGGGAGACAGGAGGAAGACAGGACTGTAGGGGATGGAAGGAGCTTTGTAAAGCAAACCGGTAAGCCAGACATGAGTGAATGTTGCAGAAATTTATCAATTCTGTTTGTTCAACAAATATTTTTTTTGTCGAGTATGACATTTTATGAAAAGCCTGAACAACGTTGATTGAATACCAGAATAACTAATTTTTCAAATACATTATTTGATGAAAGATGACAACGATTGGCTCTTGTTAATCAGATCTCAGAGTCTTCAGCCAAGAAAAATTTCCCTGAAGCCAAATCCTGAAATTTTAAATTTGAAAAAGGGGTTGCTCCACACCAGAATACACAGCTGTTCACTGCAGTCAAGATGGTTCTATTCACCCAGTAGGAAATGTACAGGGGATGAATCTATGCACCTGAGATTCTGATTTTTTGATCTGAAGAATGTATTTCAATGGCCATTATAAAGAAATAACTTTTTTTCTCCCAAATATCTCCAACATTCTCCCTATCCAACTGCAGATGTTTTTACAAAACATATAAATTAAACTGCTTAAAAGCACTAATCTTGAGAAGAGTCACCATCACCAAACATTTGGTCTTAAAAATATAGGCTTTACTGTCACACAAGCAGGAAAAGGACTGAAGATCAGCAATCACTTAGAACTATAACAGGTATAGCTATAGTTATCATCAAAGCAATTTATCATTTAATATATGCATTTAATCAACAGTGTAATCAACGCTTATCATGGAAATAGAGCAGGCTTTTCATGTTTCTGGCATATACTACTGACCTTTCCAGACAATCCCATACTAGCTTTCCATGGTGGTCATGTAGATTTTGTGGCATCAAAGAGAAATTTTCTTCCTGTTGCTTATCTTCATTTGGCATGTTCAAGGAAAAGGGTACGAAGAGCATGCATGCCCATACATGTGCAAGAACAGGAACTGGATGGGATGTAAATATAGTACTCCATAAACTTGTGGAGTAGGAGATATTTTATTTATTTTGCCTTGTGTTTTGCCATTGCAACACTCCATCACTCTAATGCCCACTTCATCTTCATTTCATTTTAATGAACAGTGCTAGTTTTGGGCAGCTCTAAAGAAAATGTTCTATTTGAGAGCAAGAGGCATTATCATGTGAAAATAAAATCAAATTAGAAAATATTGTAATAGTTGCCACTGCTAATGGCAGAAGAAATCTTGCATTGAAATCTAAACCAGAAATAATATAATGTTTTCTGACTTACCTGTATCTAAACAGAATCATATACTCTGAATGTACAGTGATCCCTCGTTACTTGTGGGCTGTTGGGTCTGGCCCTGTTCATGCAAGTCTTGAAATCCGCGAAGATACCAAACCCACTAAGTATTCAAGTACGCCACGCCTGTAGCCACACCCTCTCCCCTAATAAGGTCTGGAGGACAGTCCTGAGGGCGGGGCTTGTCTCAGTAATGTCTCATTAAAGCAGAGGAAACATCTTTTGCCACATCCCAGCTTCAGAAGGGAAGCTGCTTTTCCGAGCACAGAAACCGGCTGGGAGCCAGGAGGCCAGCCCCCACCCACCCTGGGGGGTTCCTGCCATGAACTGATGGGGTCGTGATCCGTAATTTGTTGGATCCGAATAGCTGGGGGTGATTTTTCAGTGGGTAGTGCAACCTCGGCGCATGTGCTGAACGTACTGCAAACGAGTAACGGGGAATCACTGTACTACATAGCGATATCCTGTAGCCAGAGGACAACTAGGTGACAATATTGCAAGGACAATAGGCATCTCATACAACTTAACATTCACTGGAGATAACACTTGAGGTATTGTTTACGTGGTACTGCTTTTTCCCCATCTAAACTTTATAACCATTGCAGGAGGTCAGTTGAAGAAGCCAGAGTTAGAAGAGAGATACTGATGCTAATTGCACTTGAGAAGACTGTTTTACACACCAAAAAAATGCTTTAAAAGACACCATCAGAGACATTGGATTGGATGGAAATCAGAGAATAAGAGTAAAAGAAGTGCCTAGTTGGAGATATTTTGTTGAGTTGACAGAATCTGGAAGTAGGCCCTCCTAGCTTGCACAGAGGGAAAAATCCACTTTAGTACAGTGGTGCTGTTTAAGAGTTAGACTTGATGATCCTTGTGGGTCCCTTCCAACTCAGAATATGATTCTGTGTGCCTGAATTGAACAGAATGACTGTAAGTTTTATATGGACTATATTGCTAAATGTAAGACCAAGTGAGATTTTAGTTCTTAGGCTAGAGTACTCTCTTTTCTCACATTCTCTGTATCTTCCTCAGTTTACACTGAAAGCAGAGTAGATAAAAGGAAGAGAAAAATATGGATCTCAGGAAATAAGACCAAGTTTAAAGCACCAATTTTTGAAGCCTGTGATCATGAACAAAATTTTTACTGGAAATTAAAGTATGCTGTTAATATATGACACTACAAAAGGACTCTTGTAATAGGACAATTCAGGAAAAGTAGCTAACTTTAGCACTCTTTCCGAAGAAGTAAAGCTGTGAAAACACAGCTGCAGAGTAGAATCTGTTTATAAGCATTAAAATTTTCCCAGATTTCAGAAGGATTCAAAGAGAGAAAAGGAAAATGAAAGTACTTTGAATATTATCAAATTTAAAGCATCCATTTTTTAATGTTAAATATAGGCTAAAATACTCATAAGAAACTGTTATGGTTTAGGGGGTTTTCTGCTGCTCTGGTAGCGAGGGGGTTAACAGTTCAGTTCTTGCCTGAGCTCTCCGTGCTGCCAGGGCCTTCAAGGTTACAGATAAAGGCGTCTCTGCCGAATAACATACTTGGGAGAGAAGAAAAAAAA
>WEKX01022375.1:51252-66204 GCA_013390025.1 Pitta sordida
AGCGGCGAGACCGGGGCCCAAGCCAACTGGGGTCCCCGTATGTTCTGAGCATGCTCTGTGGTCACACATCTTGCGGAAAAATCACTCGCAAATACTGAAGCTAGCAACTAGCAGACCGCGAATACGCTGGGGCTCACTGTACTTCAAAACATGCATCTTGTGTCCAGCTTATCTAGCATACAGCACTAAAAATGCCGTGATCCCTCAAGCTGGTCAGTGTTATTCCACAGTAGTGCTTCATCTGATCGTAACACCTGCTCAATAGAAGTCTGGCCAGTAAATGGTGATGCTGAGTTCCTGCTTCATTGAAATGCCAATAATGTGGGCTCAGATAAAAATCCCTATCTTCTCCTATGTGCAAAATGAGAATAACACCTAACTTCTCATACCTTAAAGGCAGTCTGAGTGCTCAGTTTGTTGTTTTATACGTATAATCAAGGAGGAAGTAGCTCTTGATTATTTGCCTTCTCACAGCAGCAAGCCCTCCCTAGTCTAGTCTGCTTTTAGGAAGTTCATGCTCATAGATCCTGGAACAGCCCTCCACATAACATGGTTTTCAGAGCACTGTGTGTTTTGGGTGACATTTTCAGGAGTACAAGAGGAGCTTTTATGTTGGACTGTATACATATCTGGAGGTCAACACCAAACACATCAAAGCTGTATTGCTTCCCTGAATAGATAGGTCCCCTTATCAAATAAAGAGATCTTGATGCTGAAGTGCATAAGTTATTTTTTGAAAAATACAATCAGGTGCTTCTGTAAAATGTGACTTGTTTGACCACTTGGTTCCTGAAAGTTGGCTACCTCACATACACAGAAACTTTGACAGACTCAGTAGCACACAGAAAGTACCATATAGCCAGCTGCCTCCTTCCTTCTGTATTTAAAATACAATTTCTTACAGGAAAGGGAAAAGATCAGGGCTCTGTGTCTCACTTCATTTACATTCAGACACAGAAATAAAAGATGATATTCTGAAAAGTGGCACAAAAAAAATCCATCAGAAAAGATAAAAGGCTATCATTTCAAAACCTCTTTCCTCAGAGGGAGGGGCTTTGTGAAGGAAACTGCTGTTGAGGAGAAAGCACACACATATGTAAACAATCCCACATAGTCTGTGACACATTCATTCCCTTCTAAACACAGAGCATGTTATCAGCGCTTCTGTATGTATCAGCGGCTGAGTGGCTGCTCAACACCATGTTTATCTAATGGGCCATAATAGATAGAGCACCCAAGCACAATACACAGTGAGATGTGTAAGTATGTTCTGAGTTAGTACAAGTCCTTTTTCTCTTCTCCAAAGGGGGAAAGGCGGGGGTGAGGGCATTACACAAGACAGATCACATGGCTGTCCAGCAGCCACTGAACCATAGCATAAAGGCCTTGTTTAGATAAATAATGACTCCTTTACTTTATTCTTAGAAGTGGAAGTCTCTAGAACTGAAACATAACATACCACAACTGCTTCTGCCATCTGTTTTTAAGGGAGAGGATTGAGCCATTTATAAGGGGATCCATTTTCACAAAGGTCTGCACTGTTGTAGAGAGAATTCATCTTTTCCCATCAATAGATCACATCCACTTGCAAAGGGCAATAAGGCAATGAGCTAAGAGTTTCAACACAGTGTTTTGGAAATTAACTAGGCAATCAAATCATGTATCCCCCGTGGGCCTCTTCTGATCATCCCACAAAGTGACCCAGAAAGAGTATACGAAAGAAAGGAAAGCATCACTCAAAAAGTTTGGATTTTAAAGTATTTCCTTCTCCATAGTTCTTTGTTGGATTTGGTTTATTGTTTAGCTTTATGATCAAGAATTCTTTCAGGATTCATATATTGCTGAGTTCTGGAAATTAGAATAATGAAGCTGACATACTTCCACGTACATGCAAAAGCTTAAGATTTCTTTATAAACTATCTGAAGGCATTTGATTTACAGAAGACTTCACTATTAATAAGACAACCACAGCAGTGGTTTTCTCTCATCTGAGGAAGTGAATACAAGAAGGAAAGAAAGAAAGAGCAGAGTAAATAATGATAGTTTACTCCTGAATCTTACCTCAGTTTCTGCTGGGAAACTGCTTTGGAGAAACACTTACACTGTGAATAGTTTATTCACCAATTTATTCCTTTTCCCCTAGATGTGACTTACTAGCAATTGGTTCATAAATTCTATTAATCTATTACAATTGGCATTTATTCTAGTTCAAAAATCACATTAATCTGTGGTTAGCTTATAACCTGGACATGATAGGTTTCACTAGCCAGAGAGTATGCAAGTGTTGAGTCCATCCTAGAGACGCTTGAGTTTCACAACCAATTGAAACTCACTTCAATGTTTGACAAACACAAGATCTCTCCATTGGCATGGAGGAAGTGGGTCCTACACAAACCTAAATGCAACAGATATCAGGCAGGAAGAGAGAGTGATACAGGATGAGGAGGCAAGGAGAACTGCCACATTGGCTTAGAGCCAAGTAACAACTTGCTGTCTAGAGGAGTCTTTTGGAAGGAGGAGAAAAAAGGCCAGGAAGCATGGCTAAAAGCCTGGTTATGTGGGATATGTCCAAATGAAGAGATAAGGGGCAGGTAAGATGGCCCTTTTGAAGAGTACAAGTTCTTCTGAATTATTTTGTTTTATTTTCATCTTTATAATGCTGTAAATTTTAAAATTAATTTTAAAGGGTAACCAATAGGCATCACTTGATGTACCTGCTTTACAGATAGTTTAACTAAGACTCAGGAAAGCAAAGGTATTTTATTCCCTGTGTGAGAGGAAAGATTGGCAAGAGCATAACTATGTGAAGGGCATTTAGGAATGCTATTTCAAGTATTCTAGAAATAAAACTACGTAGTGACACCAAGCCATTCAGGAAGCTGTAATTATGTTCTGTGTTTTGGAGAATACTTGTGACAAACAAACCAGTGTTGCAAGTGGTGGCCTCAGATAAGAAAAGAAGTCTGTAAAATTGAAGCCTCAGCAGAAACCCGTGGATGAGTCACAAACAGGAATAAAACTGAAACAAAAGCCCACATTGCATTAAGATCCTTCATTAAGATAAACATCCAAGACACACACACACACACACACACACACACAAACCCTCTGTTGCCTCCTACCAGGAGCAATTCAGTTTTCCTGATGATTTTATATACCCACCCTCTGGGAATACAGTTGACTGCTAGCAATTACCCTTGATACACCAGCAGGTATTTCCTGAGGGGAAATGACAATCCTAATAGCTAGTGGCTGGTAAACCTCCAGCTGACTGAGCCAGTTTTAACCCCTGACAGACTGGGTCCTGTCCACTCACCTTGTCACAAGTACTTTAATGCCTTCTTTGGAGAGAACTCAAAGTTCCTAGAAAAATTTTAAATGGGTTCTATGGGTGCAAAACTTTGCATCTCCCATTTCCATCTGCTTGTTGTTGCCAGGCTGTAGAGTAGAAGCCTGGAACAGGGCCCAGCATGGCTCAGGTTCCCCAGATACCTCCACTATAGCAAACATGAGTTGTGAAGGTCTCTGAGGATACATCATCACAACTGGTGAGGGAGAAGACTTTCCATGAGAGTGAGTAACAGAATCCAAAAAACCTTCTCAGAGTTTCATTTCAGAGGTGGATAGGACTAGTCCCATGTGACCCTCAGGTGCACATATCTTTCCTACTGCCAGTTTTGCCATGTCCTTGTGGCATGGTCTCCTCAGCACACATTGTACACCTACCCCAGGACCCTACCATGTCCAGGAGACACTAGTCAAACTAAGGCTGGTCACTCTGTGTAGCTACTCTTCCTAGACCTGGCAGCAAAGGGTTGATCCCATATGAATTGGGGCTGCTGGTGAAATCCAAGCTTAACTTCTCACCCAGGAATTTAAATTACATTATTGGTGCTCAGTGAGCTGATTATCCTCCCTTGAAAATTTTAATCAATGGCAACAACAATACTTTAATAAAGAGAGAAGTGAAAATTCCTAACCAAGTAAGACAATTTGCTAATATGTACTACCCAAGCCATAAAGTATGATCATCTCACACCCACCTTTGACAAAGCTGTGTCAAGCATTTGCTTCCTCCTTCCTGTGGTAACATCTCCTTCCCATTTTGAGACTGTCAAGTTTTCCCACATAAGAAGGTCAGTTCAGCCTACTTCTAGTCTTTTGCCTTGCTCTTTCCCAATGGCTCTCTGCTAGATCTGTCATTTTACTCCAGTTTCGGTTATTTCTCCTCTAAATAAAAATGTCTAGTGCTAAGAGAACTATCAGTCTTCTTGAATAAAAAAGACTCTTAAACAGGTTCTCATATTTCATAAATTAGCTAGAGCCACTTTAATAGTCTTTCTACCTCTAGCTTTCACATATTTACAGAAGAAGACACTGCCTTAGTCTAATATCCCTACTCTCCCTAGGAATATCAAACAATGACTAGCTAATACACAATTTCTGATACTCTTCCCAAAACAAGCTCTTTTCCAATCCGTAACATGCCTTTCCTTTTCTCAGAAGTGGCTCCCAGGAACAACAAACGACACATACATAGCTAAAGGAGCCACTTCTCACACCAGCTTTGGATTGTATCTGCTCTCCTTGGCAGACACTGATAGGAAGACTCTCTTCTTGGGGGGCATACTCCTGGTAGGAGGGAGAGTTGCTGGAGTGCATCACTTTAAGTCACTCTTCCAATTTTTCAGTGATTATCTGCAAAACTGTCAGATATTAGGTAACGGGTTTGGCTAGGTTAGGTAGTGGGTGATGGGTTGGACTTGATGATCTCTGTGGTCTTTTCCAACCTTACTGATTCTGTGATTCTGTGATATTAGACACCACTCATGTAGCAGGGTGTTGATAAATCCCATCGAGTTCAAGAGTTTTGCTTCTCAAGATCTTTGGCACTTCTGGAAATCCCATTGCTAAACTTCTTGGAGTGAGCATGAATCTAAAGAGAAGCTCCTCATCAGCTCAAATCCTGAATGACTTTGGCATTACTCTGTACCAGCTTTGGGATTTATAAAAATTAAATCCAACTAATTAACATTCTAGGGAGAAAAAAACAAAACCAAACAAAACTCTTTCATTTGGTCCTCTGTTGATGAGATTAAAAAAAGCGGTAAGTCTCCTACTTAAATATTTTCCCTCCCAATAATATACATACACATCACACATGTTTATGCGTTATATACATGTTCATATAATATGAGTATATATTAGAAGTATAAATAAAGGAAAGCACATCCAAAGATTTTGAAAATTCAAATCCAGATAGATACAGTACACAAACCGATGGCATTTTATATATGGTTTTTGACACCTATTACTAGTTAGCATTATTTAAATAAGTTATTTAACAATAACTAGGAAGTAACAACATTTTGTTCACTTTTGCTTTTTACTTTAAATTAACTTTATGATGTTAGCTGGATGTGTTTACTTAAAAATATTTCTGAATGATTTGAAAGAGACAATTTTTCAAATATTATTGCCAAATTTTTGCCATATTAAAAATTTATTTTCCTTTTAAGACTGCCCAAGAACACTACATTTCAGGTCTTAGTTTGCAAATCCTGCAAGTTCTCACTGATAAACCTTTTTTAAAGACTGTAGTGCTTACAGTCTGACTAAAGTACAGATCATTACATTACTCTGCAAAATTTCACTAGTTTGCACAGCTTCCTCAGTACATGGTTTTGAATAAATTTGTACTAATTCGTAGTTCACAATTTGCAGGTTCAATACATCATGGGGATTGTTTCTGCTTCTTTTCCTTCTTTACCATATGTTATGGTTTAGGGGTTTTTTGCTGCTCTGGCAGCAAGGGGGTTAACAGCTCAGCTCTCGGCTCAGTCACTGCCATGGCATTCACAGGTTATAGAGATAGAGATGTCTCTGTGAATAACATATTTGGGAAAGAAAAAAAGAATTTAGTAGCAAGATGTAGGTGCCAGCTCAGAACCTGCATCGGGAGGCTGAGAGATCGAAGGCCCATCCAGGCCCACGAGAGAAGGGGTAGAAATGTTCTTTCAGGCATCCTGCTGCTGCTCGTGAATTGGATCGACCATGGTGTAAACCTATCGACTAAAGTAAAGGAACCAGTGATTCAGAATCCATCTAAGCTACAACTGAAGATGGAGAGTTCAAGCTGGAAAAAAACTGCAGATGTTTTTTGGAGCCAAGAAACAGAAGCCTGGAGCTAGCTGAGAGCTCCGCAGAAATGCTTTGGACAGACTTTTTGCGCATTGTGGTAGGATCTGAACATGTACTTTGGGATGGGTTCACTATGACGCAGTAAAAAAGCCAGTACTTAAAAGCTGTATCCTGTAATGTGACACTTGGACAACAGAGAATTTCGTAAGAGGTTTCATCCTCGGCTCGAGATCTTGCTNCCTTGCTTTTTTTGCCTGTGACCAGTTTTATTTTCCAGTTTTTCCTCCAGGAGAGGTTGTGGGTAAATCTCTGGCATCCAGCCAGGGTCAAACCACGACACCATATTTACTGCTACTTCATGGCATTTTTCTGGAACTGACTCTCCATGATATGATTCTTGCTTTCACAGAGAGAGTGATCCCTCAGTGGAATGGTCTGCCCAGAGAGGTGGTGGAGTCACCTGGAGGTGTTTAAGAGAAGACTCAGTGAGGAGCTCAGCGACATCGTCTAGATGGTGGGAGGCTTGGATGGAATGAGGGTGGCACCTGTTGTTCCACGCTTGTGAGCCTGATCCCTGGGTGGGCATTCGCTTGGGAATTGGACTAGATGATCCTGTGGGTCCCTTCCAGCTCAGAATAACCTGTGAACCTGTGATGTTTGAGATTGTTGTATATGACTGCCTCCAGTACACAGTTTAGAACTGCAGCTCTACTAAAGACATAAGCACACACCAAAGTTTCCAAATATTTGCTCAAAAGGGAGCCAGAGAAGAAAAGTCTGCAGCTAGAAAGTGTAATGCATTATGCAATTATGCATCCTTTTTTGGGAAAAGACTACCAGCTACTAAAAGAAAGTAATCTTCAATGGACTGCATGACTTGAATGCATTGTAAGCTTTATACGTGACTTTAATTCTCAGTGTTTGTGTTTCAGTGTTACATGTACAGTTCAGCTCTCAGAATCTCACATGCCAGAGTACAGAGGTGACCCAAGGGAGTGCATGGCAGAAAATTAAACCAAAGAAGTGGCTGAGACTAATAGATAAAGCTGTGGCAACTTCTTGATTTGCTTTTTAAGTACTTAGAAGAGTATATGCAGGGAAAAGTATTTGACTTTAGAGAGAGTGGGCTGAAGACCAAAGTACACTTTGTACTTTCCCCGATCAGCAAACCACACTGGTCACTTTCTTTGGGTCATTTCTTGCTGAAGAGATTCCTGTGATTAGGCAGGATTTTGAGAATAATTTCAATTTACAAGTGATGCCTCCCCACTCCCCGCCTTGGCTTGACAGCAGTGCAGAACAGTTCCCTGGCCATCCAGGGAGAGCTTTCCTCCATAACTCCAGAAAATCAGTTTCTTGTCCCTTCTTGCAACTTCAATCCAGTATTGGGCTGGCATTTTTTGTAAAGTTCTGTGCAAAGGTTGTGGGATGCACACCAAGCTTAACAGACTGGTTGAACATGAAATATTTATAGGATATTAAGATAATACTTGGTTTAATGTTTGGAAGTAGATGTTTTCTTCTGCAAGTACAGTGAATCCTCTCTGTATCGCGACTTCTCCTTCACGACATCGCCCATTTGCGATGTGAATTTATCACCGTTTTGATTCCACCATTTGAGAAATGTTGTGGCTCGCACATGCGCAATGCATCTGCTCCACCGAGGGGCGGTGCCGGAGCTCCCCGTGGGGCCGGACCAGGAGTCACGCTGTCCCCTGTTACTCTAAGCATAGCTGGGGAACTGACCCCCCCGTGGGCGTGTGTTACTGTTTCCATGGCCACAGGTGGGGAAGGGCAGTGTCGCAGGAAAGTGGGGCTGGTCTGGCCACAGCGGTCACCAGGACACGCTGCCACAGCTGAACCCCCCCTGAACCCCCCCTGACCTGTGCGGCACTGCCGGCGTGCGCGGGACTGGTGGCGCGGGACGGGGCAGGATGGGACGGGCAGCGGGCATAAGCACTGGGGCTAGGGAGAGGGTGGGAGCAGCGGCACGGGGTTTGGTCACGGTGGACCCGTGGATTCTCGGGGTTGGGAGGGGAGGTCTCCCGAGTCAGAGGGGGCTCAGAAACAGTTCCCTTTGCTTCCCTGTGCTCAGAGAGTCCAAGGGGAGAAGCAAAAAAGTGCCCGGAGCCCTCTGGAGTTCCAGGGGGTGGGGCAATGGGCATGGCCTGCATGCATATTAACGTTCTTGGCGAGGTTAGGGTTTTGTGAGGGCTGTCGCCTGTCCCTTTCCTCGCGATGGAGGGGGTATAACTGTACCAGCAAACATTTCTCATTGATCTCCAAGAGTGATCTGAAGGGGAAAAACAAAGCCAAATCAAAACAAAAACACAAACTCAAAACCTAAGAAATCTCTGCACTCTTCTGTCATAATTAAAGCCTTCCTGACCAGATTAACATTCTCCTAACGACTGCACTGAAGAAAAACTATTTGGACTATTGCTCTATCCATTTTTTGAAAAATGATTACTTACAAAAGTCAATCAATAGTACCCATGTGTCATGTGTGAGCCTTTTACAAGAAGCTGAGCAGAAATATGGGGATACTTTAACAAAGGGGAGGAATTACACCCTTGGGAAAAAGCAGCTGATGTCTGGCCATGATAATTTAAATATCATTCTGGTGTTTGGGGCAACTGTCTATCAAAACACAACTCACATAAACCATAATTAGAAACAAGGCAATGAGATAGAGAAGGTAATACTTAACGAAAATGAAAACGTATAATGAAGATTGGTCTCTGGAGAGGGAAGCAAGGGATTCTGAATGACCTGTATTTGTGTACACAGAAAACGAAAGAATTAAAAATGCAATTACTGAGTGTGAAAGGACAGCAGAAAGAGCAAATACTAAAATGTCTGTAAAAAACAGGCATGGTTAGAAGAGTGGCTAATGTCCACATGCAGTTGGCGTTCAGCAGTGAGTGCAAGTGATACATCTATTATAAAGGGGGACAACCAAATGAGTATAAATTGTAGAGGGAAAGAGGACACAGAGGAAAAAGAAGAAATGTGATCTGCTTTTGTTGCAACCATGATATTAGGTAAATTATGGAAGGGGAGGAGAATTTCTTAAGAGACTGAGAGCAAAGATTTGAGAGAAAGATCAGTAACATGAATTAAAAGTTAAAATAGATACAATTGTGAAATGAAGTCTGCACAGTTATTCCTTGAAGTGAAAGGGACTAACATCAGCAGAATTCCACAACTACTTTCAACTTTATCCCTCACTGTGAGGTTAGAGTTATTAAGCTGCAGCACATTTCTTAATGACTGGATCATATTCTAAAGTTCAGAATTACAACATAGCACAGGAAATATTTATTTCTCCAACAGCCTAAGGTTCATTGCCTCTTAGTGAAGACTTTTTATATCATATGACACCTTTCAAATCTCCTTCTTAATGAAATGCAAAAACATCAAAAGGGAAACAAAAGAGAACGTACTTTTTTCTTTGACTTGTTCAGAAATTGCCCATCTTTTATGTTCAGGTTTTAAATAATAATAAAAAAATCATACTGAGACAGACACTACACCAGTAGAATTCAAGACAAGACTCATTTCAGAAAGGTATGAATATCTTATAATATTGGAGAGGCAGTAATACGAACTACAATTTGAACTAGTTATCACTGAGTATTCTGCCTGAAAAAATAAAGAATATTTGAATTTCCTAAATACAGGCAGAGGTAGTAGCTACTTCTGGACATGGCAAAAGATAATAACTTCCCAATACACATGAGAAAACAAAGACCAATAGAGAAGTCATGCTGAATCTAACCTTGATTTGAACAGAGCCTAGCTCTGACAAAAGCTCTGATACCACCTGCCCTCCAGGGTGGAAAAATCTCATTTGTTTCTGCCCAAGCATAAGTCAGGACAAGGATTCCCAACTAGATCACAGTTGAAGGCCCTAGGCTGCCTCTGAGAAGTCATTCCAGATTAATTTCCTCCCACTCCCATCCTGCTCCCCTACCCCAAGGATGCTCATATAATGAGGTAACTTCAACCTTCACTCATTTTCTTCGTTTATTTTCGTTCTCTCTTTTTTCTTTTCCTTTTTTTCAAATTCTTTTTTTATGTTTTTTTGCCTTTTCCTAACTGACCTTAAATAAATATCTGATTCCCATGATCCACCACTCTACCAAAACTCCACGAAATATCAAAATAATTTCCATAATATAAAAAATATTTACTTTTATAAGTAATACCCTCACAGGAATTTGAAAGGACTTAAGAAATCTAGAAATGACAATACAGACTCTATGGAAAGACAAAGCTGCTGACCCAAATAGAAGAGAATTGTCTATAGATCAGACACTTGCAGCCAGGTTTTGTCTCTTCTTGACAGTCATCGTAACTACAATCACCCCAGAATTTCAAGAGACAATTCCACAGTACTCTGTACTGCAAAGACACTAGGGTCCAGAATGTGCTCAGGAATGAACAAGTGGAATAATCAAGAGGGAAAAAATGTATTATTCTTCCTTCAGAGGAAGAAGGAGAATTAATTAATTAATTTCTCCTCTAATTACGAAGGAGAAATTTACAGAGTAACACAGCACAAACCACACCCAGCAATTCCATCTTTCCTTATGAGCAACAGTTGAATGACATTCTAAACAATCTTCAAATCATCACATTCCTTTTCTATCATTATCTTCTTTTAATACGTATCTTTATATTTGGGTTCATTCTTTTCCCATCCCTTAGGCAGTTAAAGCACTGAGGATATTGTTTAAATTATACGTATTTTCCTTTTCCATAACTAAAAGGTTGAGAACTCAATGATATTGTCATAGACAAATAATTTAAAATTTAAAAAACGGTGCAATCGGAGCTTTTTGTAATGTCTAACTGAACCAGAACCAAGCTTTCAGTGTTGAAAATGTGCAAGGAATAATTTCTCCTTTATAAATGTTCACATTTCCTCTTAACACACTTAATGAAATAAGACAAATGTCCCAAAATAAGAACATCTAGATTTGAAGGTTAAGTCTTTCCATGAAAAAGGGGTAAAATATAGCAGGATTCTCATGAGACACTTTTTAACTTGTCTCAGGATGTTTGTAGCTTTCTACCTGAAGACCCAATATTTGGATGCATTTTAGTTGTAAACCCAGACCTTTGACGGATTATTCAGCAGATCAAATTGGTTTAAGTCTGCCCACAACCAAATCATAATCCTCCTTATTCTCCTCAATTTGTAAATCTCACCAGTTGGAAGGATGACACATTAAAATGATGCTTCATAAAGCGTATCAGAAATTTTACATCTCCAATGTCAGAGTAGAATCACAATGTAATGTTATCACATCTACACCTGAAAATTAAGACACACGTACAAGACAATTTCTTAAAATAAAGATTTCTGTGATAAAAGTAGTGATAGAACTAATGCATGAAATCATACATATTTTTTATCAGGTTTATTTAAGAATATTTGAACTAAGTAAATGTGATACATTAAGAAAAGAAACCTGTTAGAGTTCTCACCCAGGCCCAAAACTCCTGGTCAGAAATGAAAAGTGGAGATTTCATTTTCTTTCATGAAATGAGACTGGGTTCGTTTGTTTGTTTTTAAATTTATGAAACTGACATGCAATATAAGAGGAATGTATACAACTAGTATACTTGGTATAAGGTGTTCTATATCCTAATATATTAATGCAATAAAAAATGTAGAACTTAATGAATAAACAACATACATGTGGTTGTATTAAGTGTCCTGATCCACTATGTTTCCTGTTCACCCTAAGTACATACATGCTCTGGCAGCCGAAATTTCAAATAGTCTTGAAAAACAATGGAAACATGTGATGTTATTTCAGTTGCAAGGGTGAATTTTAGACCAAAGAAATTCATAGATGAAAAGAATCATTATTGAAATAATCAATAGGAATCTGAGCAATTCAGATTCTCAGCATAAATATGATGATATTGAAATGTGGTCAATTGTTTTTTGGGGGGAGGTCATCTCATTCAATTTGATCTTTCAGTCCTCGGATAGCTTTATTAAATGTGAAAAGGAGTACTCAGGGTTGGCATTTTCTACAGTTTAAAAAATTACCTGAAATTGATTATAATGCAGGCATTTCCACTTGGAATTTCCCAGATACCTAGAATCAAACTGAAAACTAGAGCAATTGCATTTTAAAGCTAGCAAAGGAAGCCAAAGGAATAGGTTTGCCAGTTATGTGCTGGAATGCACAGAGCTAAATGGGGGATGTATGCCTATGTATGTGTATCTGTCACTGATATAATCTGATAAAGGAAGCAGTACATTTTCCCATGTGTTTTCTCTGTTAATTGCTTTCTTCTATTGTTCAGATTCCAGAGGAGATTGAAAGTTCCTGGTAAAGACATGGTATGTCAGAAGGCTTACCAAAACAAGGAGGTTTCTTTAAAACGTTTCTTTCAGCAAGTTGTGAAATTCCTCACCTTCATCTTTCATTCCCCAGGGAACAGGCTCTGAGGAAGCGGACGGCACCAACAAATTGGCACCAACAACTCAGCTGCTTTGAAATTACAGACCATTTGACTGAGAAAACTTGAAAGACATAATCTTTTCTTCTACTGACCTTGTGGTTCCCCCATATAAGCCTACCACCATAGTATCGGCAGTTACAAATTTTGGCTGCCACTTCCTCCTATATTTTTAACAGATGGGATCATTCATAAGTACACATTTTCTCGTGCCTGCTTTTAATTTTCCTCTTTCCCCATCCTCAAAGCAACAATTTAAAATGCAGTGTTTCTTCTCTCTGAGACGTCACCCTTCCCAGCCCTGTGGAGGCCAAAGAGTCTGAGACCTCACTCCACTACCATGAGGATCATAGTACATGTCAGAGATTTCTGTGACATACAGAAAATCCTTTCCAGGGAACAGTGGCAAGAAAAACACGTTATTTTGGATTTATATACACAAGTGTCCTTTGGTTTTCAACATGCTAGTTTCTTTCCAATTGATTGACAAATCAAATGGAATTCATTGAATAGGAAGTCCACCTTAACGTTCAAAGTACAGGATTTTACTTGCAGGCAGAGAAAAACAAATATTTAGGGTAATAAAATCTTCATTAGCTGAGTGACACGGTCTAGGTGTTGGGAGGATTGGATGGATGGAGCGTGGTTCCTGTGGTTCCATGCTTGTGGGCCTGATCCTTGGGTGGGTGTTCGCTTAGGAGTTGGACTAGATGATCCTGTGGGTCCCTTCCAACTCAGAATAACTTGTGAACCTGTGAACCTGTGACTTTCAGGACAGACACCAAAGTAAAGCTTGGACAGCCATTAGCAATCTGACTTGATGCTATTTATTTAGGTCAAGTTTTTGGAGTGTCTGTTAGCTCTGTAAGGACTTGTTAATATCAGTAATTTTCCTTAAGATTAAACAAATGAGGAAGCCATCTTGTTTTACACATCATTGGACCTAGCATGCTCCAACAGATTACCATGGTGACCAGAGCAATGTGCCTGGTGTGAAGAAACTGTGTAGTCCTCATTTCCTAAAAGCATGTTCCTACTGAGGTTGACTCACCAATTAAATAACTTTTCTGTCCTCCAGAGTTTCAGAGATGCAAATAGAGATGTGAAGCCTGGCTGATCAGCTGCTTTACCTGAACTAAGCACTCTTACCTATTGCCTAAATATAGAAAAAATATCCAGCAAACAAGGAAAGAGGTATTTCTGGGATTTCTCAAGAATGAGATTAATACTAAAAAAAATAAAATAATAATAAAAAAAAAAAAGGTTGGCTTGAAAAGTGAATTGAGACAGTTCTTGTTGTGATTTTGTGATTGCTGAGTAAAGAGCTTGAAGAAGGGGGTGCCCTCCAAACCTTGGAAAATGTTCATAGTTGCATCTCCTATAACACCAACAATAACATGTTTTGTCATCAGCCCTCTGTCAGTGCGTCTGAGTCACACACATTTAGTAAAAGTGAGGACTAATTATAGATCTATTAAAAAAAATAAAGGCAGACTGTAGGATGACTGTTCCAATATAGTTTTTGGGCGTCATTCATTTTCTTATGATCAGAACTAAATTTTATAAAGAAAGAAAAGCTTTATAGTGCCATCAATTAATATATTGTCTCACTATGTTATCAATTTGTTTAGCACAAAATTGTGACTACAGCTGATTCAAAGCAAAAATTATCTGGAATAATTTTTTCTGTTTTGTTATACTGAAACTGGTTTAGAAAAGAAGCTAGAGGAAATTAAGAAATATGATACAACCACAAGTATTAGCAATAAAGTAACTTTTTTCTCAAAGATAAATCATTGATTTAGTAGGTAGTCATTGTCAAAAAGTAGATCAAGTACTGAAAGAAACAGTAACATTACACATTGTACTCAGTATAAAATCTGTCAATACATTTACAGCTGATCATGTAAAACCCCTAAAAGCCTTCCAACTCTTCAGAGATGTGGCTAGAACAGCCATTAGAGCGTTCTATCCTGTTTGGATAAACAATGAACACAAAGTAGTTTTCCATCATAAGTTTCTGAATGGCAGTAAATACAAAATTATCCTTGTATTATTGTATTTTCACTGAGCAAAGCAGAATCTGGCATTATGTTTATTTAGCACATGCAGGGCATGCCCTTATATGTGAGATCAATATAAGACATAGGGCAAGGTAGACTTAACATATAGACCTACATTTTGTACTGTTTTCCAAATCACAGAATCAGAGAATCACAGAATTAGTAAGGTTGGAAAAGGCCACAGAGGTCATCAAGTCCAACCTATCACCTGTTACCTAACCTAACCTGTTACCTAACCTGTTGTCATCCTGCTACCAACACC
>WEKX01022375.1:66238-84195 GCA_013390025.1 Pitta sordida
ACACTACCCTAATATCTAGGTCATGCCACCAAGTACATCATCCAATCTTTTCTTAAAGACCTCTAGGGACGGTGACTCTACCACCTCCTTGGGCAGCCCATTCCCCTGAGAGATCACCCTCTCTGTAAAAAAGTTCCTTCTAATCTCGAGTCTAAATCTCCCCTGATGCAGTTTAAGTCTGTGTCCTCTCATTCTATCACTGGTAGCCAAAGAGAAGAGACCAACACCCGGATGGCTACAACGCCCTTTCAGGTAGTTGTAGAGAGCGGTAAGGTCTCCCCTGAGCCTCCTCTTCTCCAGACTGAACAACCACAGCTCTCTCAGTCACTCCTTATAGGGCTTATGCTCCACCCCCTTCACCATCTTCATCGCCCTTCTCTTTATGTTCTTTATGAAGAACATAAAGGAGAAAGGTAGATCCATCTCCAGCCACAAGTCCATATCTATTCATTTTAAGATCCAGATAAGTCCCTCTTAAAATTTTACATACCTGTATTCTATTGATTTCTTTTAGAATTTCAGAGGGCTTTGAGTAATTTTTAAATACCTAAATACTTTACAGACTTCCTTCCATAGCACAATAAGTATATGCAGAATCCTGATCCAGAAAAATAGCTGCTTCTAAACTAAAAACATTAACACCCACTTTATTACTCTCTCTAGACCATCACTCAAAACATAATTCTGCCCACTCCATTGAATGAATGTTATTGAATCTAACTAGCTAAATACATTCCGTTTAAGAGTTGTCTTGTAGAAAAACTCAATAACTGCCTGCCTCGGACAATCAACAGCAAATTATAGCTACGCTTTTAGGTCACTAAGTAATCATTTCCTCTTACAGTTTCCTAGACACACTGCTGTCCCACTTAACAGAGATCATTGGTTTTCAATTCTTGAGGAAAATAAAGTGTTGCTGTAAAAATTTTCTTGAAAAGTCCACATAAAAATTGAATTTGCATGTACCTCTGTGTTCCATTAAGAATACTCCTTGCCCTAAAGAAAATTGCCACATTTTAAGAATTACTTTAAACTACGTACAACATTTTAAAATTAATAGAATGATCATAGGAAATATATAGCACCATTAAAAAGTTATCAATTTTGATTTGTAATATTGAGCTCAGTTGTGGTTGACTCACTCTCAAAAAAGATAAAGCAGAGATCGATGAATTTCATGGTAGATATAAAGGTAAAGTAGGATTTATATTGGATAAGAGATTAACCCAGACAGAACAAGAGTAACTGGAGACTTGATGGAGGTGTACAAACTTGCTACTGGTATCATAAGAAACTGATCAATCTTCCCTTTTATTAAACTTGTCCCATCATGTAACAACATAGGATTGCAAATTAAAAGGCAATAAATTCCAATTGGAAAGAGAAGTATTTACTTTCCAGAGACATAGCAGTGCGCAGGTCATAAAGTGAAATAGTATGGATACCCTTTAAAAAGAAGGCTAATGTTACAACCATTAATACTTCTTTAGACATGAAAGTCATCATAAATTAGTATTAAATCTTATGTTATGGGCTATATAGAAAATGCAATATGTTTGTACATAATTCTACTCACCTACTAGCTTGGTTCACTGACAAGGATTTTACCTCAGTTCACAGCACCTACTGTTAGCTGCTGCCAGCTTATTCTTTATCGGTTTTAATTTTGTTTCAATGCCTACTGGTTTTAATTATCTCAGATGAATGAAAATAACATTTTATCAACTGCTTTTTATCCTTTTCCATTTGGCAAACATTGATTACTTGTGTGTGTTTAGAGCCAAACTGAAATCAACACATCTGTTTCAGTTTAATATCTACAGTTTATATAACAAGACCTATGCAGCAATATGATGTCTTTTCAGTGGTGTTTCCTAACCAGTGAAATCAGGCCAAAACACCTATGGCATTTTGGAATTTTATTCATTATAAGACATCAAGGCCTTAATAATATATCGCTCAGAAAAGATACCTTTAGTCATGCCAAACAATCTTTTTGGTTTTGCCAGCATCATCAATTGCTCAGGAAGTAGTGTGCTTAGTAAATTATTACTCTGGAGTCAGCAGATGGGGTACAAATAAATTCAGTTCCAGGGTTGCAGAAATAGTGGAAATTATTTTGTTTTACAAATTCCCAGTGATGAAGTATGCAACTTAAATAATAAGGATTGAGTAGGGCTTTTGGCATCTTGTGATACCGTGAATAGTTGCCACTGAAACCAAGAATCCTTTAAGTCACCTCCATATGCAAACTTGCCTGAGAACACATGGGTTGAATTTGCTTTGAAGAGGTGCAACAAAGCACAAAATTCCAGTCTGCTTTCAAACAATCATCCCTTAGTGATAAGGATATCTGGATCCAAATAAAAATTGCCATCAGTTTTCAAATGTTTGATCTGCGGCTTGAAGTAGAATTCATAGCACAATAAATAAGCAAAAAGCAAAACTAGAAAGATTTAGACTCATGACAGCTTTTGCTCAGATTAGAGCATCCTTATGTCAGGACTCCAAGGGCATCCACAAATCTTGTCCTGATGAAGCCTGCCACTATCACCAACCCAACTTGTCCTATGTAGTTGTACTCACCAACAGGAAGCATTTATGACAGTGTTAAGGAGTTGAAAAATAGTCTTATAGTTAATTTCCAAAGAGAGCCAGAAAGTACAGCAGTTTTCTACGACCATCCCCAAATGACCTTTTCTGAAAATTGTTTTCAGTTGGTTCCCAAGACTGTGATGGGAAGCACACACAACAAAGTGAGACTCCTTCCGTTATGACAGGTTCCTTGTCTAAACTCTACATTGAACCTCCTCTGCAGCTCCAGAGGAGTTTAAATTGCTTCATCATCAAGCTATCCACTGGATAAAAATACAACTTCTACTCTTTCTGCTGAACCTGTGTCACTGTCACAAAAAAAACTTCAAAACTCATTGACTGGAGAGAAAATACAGAAGTGAAAGGTTTTATTCTAAAGTTTAGCAACAGGAGATTTTGATTAAGTCCTGGATTTTGGACTATTCTTCAATATTAATTTATGATTTACCTAAAGTAATTGTTTCATGAAAAATAAACGATATTTGAAAATAGGACCAGTTTCCTCCTTCTGCCTCTTACTCAGACCAAAAAACCTCTTCTAATGATGCATTCAATGGATCACAAAGCAACTACATAATTTGTTCAGTAGCTTTGGCTTTACTGAATTTCTTTGTCAGGGAATTATTAATTTCTCATTGTGGTCATACCACAAAGATGGTTCAGCTATAACTGAAGGGGATTCATAGCAATGCCAAGGTATTCACATTACTTCATGATAACTATACTCTCTGAGCCTGCTCAAATGCAAAAGGCCACCTTGCTATAACTAAAGGTCCTTAAATTTGTCAGGCTCACATCAAACTCTCAGTTGTCTACAGAAGCACCCAAGAATAATTCTGATCTTAGCTGAGGAATGACTAAAGAGAAAACTCAAGACCACTCTCTTTCTAAATTCATAGAATCAGATTGCTAGACTTAGCTGTGATTCAGAGATCATTCTTCACTGAGATGTTATGCGCTATGTTCAGTCTGTATTATTTCAGCTGTACCTTTTACAGTCCTTTATTAGAAGCTTCAAGTCCAAAGGATTCTGTGTCAAAAGATTGCAGTCTCCTATTTCACCACAACACTTTGGAAAAATTTATCCTTTCCTATTCAATATGAAGATGGCATTTTTCCATAATATTCTTCTAAAGTAATGGATTTCTACAGCTAATGCTATGAACTGTAGCAAATTTTAGACCTATTTAATACTGTCTATCTAGCAAAACCTGTATTTCCCTCTTTTACTGTTTCTCATTCTCTACTGAAGCAGCAAGTCCTGTTCTCATGTTTTAGAATTGAGAGAGGTAAAATTGGGCAATAAATCCTTACATGCTGGTATCTTATGTTTTAGCAGAGGAACAATTTATATTGAATAATAAGCAAAACAATTTTCAGTTGAATGACTGACAAAAGAAATCATTGTTCATTCTTACACAATGAACCATGAAAACCAAGTTGAGGTAAGAATGAAAATAGACTTGGTAATTTCATGCTGCAGGCAAAGCACTGGGGACTTGGAAATTATCTGAGCTTATTGTCATTAGATTCTATTGAAACTCGAGGTCGCACTCATGAAGATCTGTATGTTTTTTCATGATTTCCGTCCACACAGTTTAAACTTTACCCTTTTCAGATTCATTGGGAGCTTCAGATCCAAATTACATATTGTAAAAACCTCAGAACAAACTACTTGAAATCATTCTTCTCATGGAACTCACCTAGAATTAAGAGTTTTTTCAACCCAAAATCATGAAGAAAATCATCAAGAAAACTGATCTTAAAATATACAGTACATTTAAAAAGGAGACGTCTTACTGATCATATATTAGTCTAGTTTAATTTCTATAGAAGATAAATGTAGGAAACTGACAACTAAAAATATGTCTGTGTATTTCATACAGTTATTACTTCTGAGAAAGCAATTGTCATTTAAAACAGGATATGATTCAGAAGCCCTTACATACTTGCATAATGCCACCCAAGTCCTTCACGTTACTCATGGGAAAGACGAAAGTATGGTGAATTCTGTTTGAAGTTCTACATAAATTGTTGATACCTAAGATCATAAATATACCTCATCAAATATTGGCAGAGAAAAAGCATCAATTTGCTCATCAGGAGGACTTATAAAAGTACATTACCTGTTAAGCCTATTAAAAAGGACAGAAAGAACCAAGTGTAAGACATAATTATTCTATTTTTATATGTAAGCATACGGTGCAGATGCCTTGAATGCCATCTACCATATTGGACTCCCATCTCAAAATATGAGAACTGGAGAATTTCAAGGAAGAGAAATGTGGGAGATTAAATTTGTAGAACAGTTTTTGTACACGGGACATGATCAGACTAGGACTTTTCAGCTTGAAAAAAAGGCTGCCCAAGGGAGAATGCGACAGAAGTCTATAAAATCAATAGCATAAAAGGGTGAATACGAATTGACTGTGCTTTGTACAATCCATACAAGAACACTTGATAGTATAAAACAAGTCCTATGAACAACAAAAACAATTCCAAGAAATCCCAGTTCAACTACCTACATTAATATTCCAAAGTACCAATATTTATCTTTAAATGTACACAATTGTCTGAAAATCTGTCCAGTAAGTTCATCTGCACAAATGTTATCAGATCCTTTCTGAACATTAGGACAGCTTGAATTAGGTGAATGCCCACATTATGGAAGTGGGAAACATATACAATTCATTTAAAATGGAGTTCAGCTTCAGTTCTTACTTATGCCATTAATTGCATGCATTTCCTCCTTCTATGATGTTTTTGCAGTTTGGAAATGTAAACAGTTTCCCAGATGATAGAAAATCTGATTGTTTCTGACGTTTCTGTTGACAGATCTCACAGACATCATGATCTTCTGGTAAAACTGGCTATTAAATTAAAAACAAGCCTTTTACAGAATCACAGAATATTCTGAGTTGGAAGGGACCCACAAGGACCATCGATTCCAACTCTTAACTGGCACCACTGCCTCCCTGGCAAGAATCAAACCCCAGTCTCCTTCATGAGAGATAGGGACACTCATCATTGTACTAAAGTGGATTTCTAGGTAGCTTTTAGTGTCTACTTGGGATCTGAAACTGACTCTTTCAAAATCTGTCCTTGTCCTCTGCTGCTCATCAGTGAAATGCTGTCCTGCTGAAACTGCCTGATAGCAATTTATATGCATCCCTGTATATTGGACCAAAGGGTCTTGAGTCTCCTCTGTTACCAATACTGTGAAAAATATTATTCTGATCAGCCTTTACAGTGAAGCCATGTTGATCAAGTGTCCAAGTAATTAAAAGCACATAGCAAAGCCACAACTTGACATGATATGACTGCAACAGATATGTCTATTTAGAATTATGAATTAAAATCTATGGTAGTATGTTGAAAATAAATGAAATGAGATAGTCTTCTCTGAAAGTACAGTTAAATTGGATTCCAAAAGACTTCATGGTTCCCCACATTATTTAATACCATAATAAAAGGACAAGACATCAATACGTGTTAGGCACAGAGCTAATGACCATGATTAGGGAAATACATGAACTGTAGATTGCTGGAAGTTCATTAACTATGACTATAAAATTGTTGATCACTTCTCCAAGTGTTACCCATTTTTGGACACTTTCAGACAGCAGTTTAGGAGATTCTTTGGTCCAGTCCACTGGAGGTCTTCCTATGCTCTATCTTGATATCTTCAACATTAGTTCAGACTGTCCCATGCAGACATGTCCATCTTTTATCAGTAATTTGTTGACAGAAAGACTCAGCAGTGGGTAGATACTTGCTTGTTGAAAACTGTAACAGATTATTTCCTACTATGTCCTACTATGTCCTACTATTATCTCCAAATTAGAGGACCTCTAGAACACAATAGTAATTCTGTTCTTTGCAAGAACTCTGCAATCTCTTCGCACATTTGGTCAGGCAACTGACTCATTAGGGACAACTAGCCACCTAAGTAGACTGGCTTGTCCATCTAAGCTTTTGTCATGCTGTAGTTTGTCTTGGCGAATATGCAAAGAATATTAATAATAATTCCTATTGTTATTACTATTGTGCATAGTTTGTGTGGCCCTCTGGCCTCCAGGAATATGCTCTGTCATCTGCTCTTTTATGAGTATTAACATATTTGATTTCTATAAGACACAGCAGTTAAACTAATATCTTGGTACTGTAGCCAATTGTAACGCAGAAAAAGCCCATCAGCGGAAAGCTGGAACCAATGGGAATATTTGCCACGTGCAGGAACAGCACTGATAACATACAAAAGGGCTTGAGAATTCAATGAAGTGTTTCTGATTTGCCGTTGCATCTGGGGACCATGCCCTTAATCGCCACACTCTTTTACTCATCCCATGACACTTTTACAAATGGTCTGGCTCCCTGCCTGCAATCTTATACAGAGTATTTACTGTATTAGCCAAGTAGCTTCATTTTGTTTCATCATGTCTCTGATGGTCCATGACCCAGTGCCAGGACAAGTTACCTGTGTCAGTTTCCATGGGAGCAAGGGAATGCTACTGGAATATCACTATTTTATATCGCTATTTTATATTATTTCCCTGGACACAGGGAATCATTGGAATCACCCTTTGCTCCAAGCCCAGTTGAACAGCAGAAGTTCATGCAACCAAAGTTTAGAGGTTAAAAGTATGAACGTAAGTTGCAGCTTTTGGTTACATTTACAATATTATGTGAAATACATATACAATGAACCCCCGTTACTCGCGGGCTGTTGGGTCTGGGCCACCTCCCGCGAGCTGTGAAATCCACAAAGATAGCGAACTCACTATGTAGTCGAGTACGCCACGCCCATAGTCATGCCTATAGCCATGTCCCCTCCCCATATAAGGTCTGGAGGATGGTCCTGAAAGCAGGGCTTGTCTCAGTTGTCTGGCTGTGCTACGCCAAGGCGGGCGAGCCGTGGGGGCAAGGGGTGAGCCGCGGCGGGGCTGGAGCTGCAGCTCAGCTGAGCCACGGGGTGGGCCCTGGGGCCAAGCTCCGAGGCTGGCGTCGAGAGCCTGCCAAGCCACAGGCACAGCCCCTGGCACACAATGGCACACACACAATGGCAGCCCCATCACCCCATCTTGTAGCCCAGTAGAGAACAATTCCAGCCATGCAAAAACACACATTTACACTAAACGCATCCCTGGCGCGCCGTGCCAGCTCCCGGCTGGGACCAATTTACATATTTGTGAGCAGACAGGGCCCGCTGTGCTCGCCCTGCGAGCGGCGGGGAGGGAAAGGGGGAGGGGGGCAGGGCCAGCTGTGCTTGCAGCACGAGCGGCGAGACCAGGGGCCAAGCTGACTGGGGTCCTGGTACATTCTGGGCATGTGCTGAGATTGCACATCTCACCGAAAAATCACCCGCAAATACTGAAGCTCGCAAATAGCGGACTGCAAATATGTGGGGGCTGACTGTATGTGATAGAAATGTTGCTGGGTTACAAAGAAGAAAATGGACAGCAGAAGTGGATAAGTAAACCAGTAATATTAACACAAAGAAACATTACCCCAAGCATGTTCAGAAATTCTTGTAAAAATTGTAGCATTCAGCTCCATGATAAATGTACGGGCTGGCCTCTGTATTGGTTTTAATGAACAGTCTTCTCTGGTATCTGCCTACCATTAATTCTCGTCAGGTGGAAGGTTAGTGGAATAACTTGTTTCCACATATTATATTCATCTCCTAAGAATCAGCTGCTATATATTATTCTATGTAGTTTGTCAAAATGTGATGATTCATTACACTAGGTCTATATGTCAATATCTGTATTTGAATAATGCAAAAACAAACTTTCAGGTCAGTATGTCTAGCTTACTATAAATTTATTATGTATTTGCATTGGTCTAGTTCATCATACTTTTGGACTAAAATAGTTACAAGTTATTCTGCAAATATGGAATAAAATTAAGATCCCACCAAGAACAGATTCAAGATACAAGAATTATTGCAAATGGCAGCTAGTTAAAAAGTCAAAGTTTACCAGTGGCCCATCAATGGATATTTAGGATAGGAGTGAAGAAGGATTTTAAAATGCACTTTGAAGGGAAACAGTGAAGTATTTTGAATGGTAGGGTGGCAAATGCAGTCTTGCAAATGGAGAGGAGAGAGTCATCATTCTTAAACTGTGAAGTATGTAATTGCTATAAATATCCTAAGATCTTAATTAAAAAAATATATTTTTTTCATTCAAGCCATTTCATATTTCATCTTGGAGAACATTCTTTCTGCCAATAACAACCTGGCCAAACCATTTGACTCTATCACTGTTAGTGACTGCTGTGGGGAAAGGCCATTTATGTCCTCTGCAGCAATGAGTTAACAGTGACTTGATAATGCCCCACCTCCTGATGCAATCAGTTTGCTCTCCACACATGACAAACCAAGCCTGAACTGTGAAATTGCATCCTATAAAATTGTAGATGTCCCTGCAGAATAACACTTCATTGAAAGTTTGCAGGTATTTTTTGCTGACTTTGAGAATATTTATATATTTCCCCTCTAGAACAGTTTTCATACAGTTATTTTTTCCCCCCAAAGGCCACTTTAGAAAATATAAGTGGTAATTATGTAGAACACATGAGATTAGTGCTGAATCCCTTATTTATGTAACTGTCTATAGAAAGGCACTGTATCAGAGATCCAAATGGATCTTGAAAGTAAAAGAGAGCACCTTTTTCCAAAATCACTAAGAGCATCCCACATGCAAATTAAATGAGTTCATGTGATAATTCAACAGTCGTTAATTTCTCTTAGTACGTACTATCATTTACTAGAAAGGATTAAGTTATAAAAGTTGAGTAAGTAAATCTAGCATCTCCTTGTGTCCAAAAGGGGAAGGTCCTATCACTTCATAGAACCACACAATCACAGAATGGGTAAGGTTGGAAGTTATTAAAGGAAGTCATGTGGTCCAACCTCCTTGATCAACACCATCTCATCAGCTAAACCATGTCAGTAAATGGCTCATCTAGTCTCTTTTTAAACACTTCCAGGGACAGTGACTGCGTCATCTCCCTGGGCAGCCGGTTCCAATGGCAAATCAGTCTTTCAATGAAATTTTTTTTCAAACATCCAACTTAAACTTCCCCTGGCATAGCTTGGGTCAGTGTCCTCTTGTTCTGCCAGTGGTTCACTAACATGGGGAAAAAAAATCCAAAGGGTTAACTCATTTTTCCTTCTTCATAAATTGTCATGGTTTGACCCTGGCTGGATGCCAGAGACCCACCCCAACTTCTCCTGAAGGAGAGAAACTGGAGAATAAACCTGGTTACAGGCAAAAAACAAGGCAAAACTATAAGTAAAGAACATAAAAGGTTTATTTTCTAACTAACAAGATCAGAACTGCAAGGGAAGAATCATTTAGAAGGCAACCTTTCTCCCCCCACCCCTCCTTCTCTTACAATAGATGTAATATTCCCTTTTCCACCAGGAGAAAAAGGGGGGACATAGGGTAGGGGTAAACCAGGCAGGTTGGTATTTCTGACCAGATCCAGGGTAGGAACCATCTGTCTGCCCTTCCATAAAGTTCTCTCTCTCTCACAAGAGGGAAAGGTCTTTCATGACCCCTCCCAAGTGAGATCTCGACCTGAGGACGACAGTTCTTCTGAAAAATTCTCTGTTGTCCAGAAGTCACAGCCAGGATTGCAGCTTTTAAGTACTGGCTTTTCTGCTTCATAATGAGCCCATCCCAAAGTACACAGATCCTATCACAATGCACAAAAAGTCTGTCCAAGGATTTCTGCCGAGCTCTCAGCTAGCTCCAGGCTTCTCTCTCTGGGCTCCAACCCATCAGCAGTTTGTCCAGCGTTACCACTCCATCTTCAGTCATGATGCTTAGACGGATTCTGCGGTCCTGGTTCTCTCTCTCTCTGGTCCACAGGTTTTCACCATGGTCGGTCCAATTCACAACCAGCAGCGGGATGCCTGGAAGAACATCTCTACCCCTTCTCTCGTGGGCCTGGGAGCCTTCAAATCTCTCAGCCTCCCGACGCAGGTTCTGAGCTGGCACTCTACATCTTACTACTGAACTTTTTTCTTCTCTCCCAAGTATGTTATTCACAGAGACGCCTCTATCTCTATAACCTTGAAGGCCATGGCAGCACGGAGAGCTCAGGCAAGAACTGAGCTGTTAACCCCCTCACTGCCAGAGCAGCAGAAAAACCCCTAAACCATAACATAAATAAATTGAATTGACTCAAAAGAAGGTTTATTGAGTGTCAGAGCCCAATAAGCCGCAAGTCTGGGACTTGAAGGGATGGGACCTGCCCATTCGTCTAGGAGAGGTGATTTGAAAGATGAAGGTGAATGAATTGAGTTGGAGGACGTTTTTGAAGAACTTATCCAGTGGACTGTGAATTCTTAGAGCAGCTCATCTCGTGTAATTTTACCTCAAGAACCACACACTCAGTCTTCTCTCTGTCAATGGATAATCCTTTCTTCTTTAACACAAATTTCCCTGAATTTAACTTCTGCAAGGAAAAATATTTCTTCCTGATCAATGTAACAGGTTTCTCATTATCTAGCCCCTATGAAATGAAACAGATCTCATTTCCAGACCAGGCAAAATCATTGTTGTAACTGATGTCCAGACACAGGTTTGATACTGGAATTCTTCTACTTTCAAGAATACATCATATTTCTTTTTAAAAGGGTCATCAGGCCTAGCAGAGTAACTGGGAAAATATACTGTTTCAGGTATAAAGTTTTATGTTACTCTTGAGAGATCCTGAACTTGAAGTTTTCATTTGGAATTATGTAGAATAATCCTGATGTTGCAGTCATTCCATGTTGTCTGTTCAGCTTCTAGGAATCCCAAATCAAAATGGAATATGATTGTCTCATCCTACTCTTGCCATTCTTTACAAAAGTACTGAGGACTCCAGAATTGAAGCATATGGTTTTGAAAGTAAGGTTAAAAGCAGAAAAAGCAGCATAAGGAATAACTGTCAAAACTGTTGCAAGCTGCTCTCACACTATGCCCATTTCTTTGTATTTGAGCCATAATCTGAGGCTTGACTTAAGTCTTTAGGGAAACTTCAATTTCTGACAGCTGGAGTGATGCTGAGATATACAGTGAAGAAACACACTCATCCTGTGGTGGTCGCACACACACAAAAGGTAGTAAAGCTAGTGAAGCTGCTATAGTTTTAAACAAGAAGTTATTGCTTAGGGGCCTCAGTCTGCAAGATCTCCATGACGGACCCCTCTGGCACCTTTTATAAAGATGTTGCCTGCAGATACTGCAGTTCTGGTTGAAGCATTGGATCTCATTCATGAAACTGTCAGGGCCACAGGGCAAGACTTCTTTCCTCTTTTGTATGTACCCTAATATCATCTATACAGCATTATGTCCATGCATTTGAAGAGGATGGGGAGCTAATAATGCTACTTCAAATGTCCCCTGAATTGTTACCTATGTTTTTATTCTCCCCAAATAATTCAGTCACCAGAGAAGTGAAAATACTTACAAATTATAGTTATTCTCACAGTTGAAAGAGATTCTACCTGGGTTAAAAGTGAGATTAAAACAATGCTCTAGTTGCCTACAGGGGATGTTAAAAGTCCTGTCCCTAATTGTGATTCTTAATTCTTATGCAAGCCACCAGAGTACATCTCTAGGACATAATTTAAAGACATCTACTCTTCTCCAGACACATGTTTATATTGTCTTGCTTATTAGCCTCCTTGAACAGGGGAGATTTAGACTCGACATTAGAAGGAACTTTTTCACTGAGAGGGTGATCTCTCAGTGGAATGGGCTGCCCAAGGAGGTGGTGGAGTCACCGTCCCTAGAGGTGTTTAAGAAAAGGTTGGATGATGTACTTGGTGACATGACCTAGATATTAGGGTAGTGTGTTATAGGTAGGATGGTGTGTTGGTAGTAGGATGGCAACAGGTTAGGTTAGGTTAGGTAACAGGTTTGACTAGATTAGATTAAGTAATAGGGGATAGGTTGGACTTGATGATCTCTATGGTCTTTTCCAACCTTACTGATTCTGTGATTCTGTGATTCTGAGGTTCCCATTCCCATTCTTGCAACCCAGGTTGGGTATTAGTGGACAGCAAACTCAACATGAGACAGCAGTGTGCCCAGGCAGCCAAGAGGGCCAATGGTATCCTGGCCTGCATCAAGAATGGTGTGGCCAGCAGTGCAAGGGAAGTTATCCCTCCCCTGTACTCAGCACTGGTTAGGCCGCATCTTGAGTATTGTGTCCAGTTCTGGGTCTCTCAATTTAAGAAAGATGTTGAGGTGCTGGAACAAGTTCAGAGAAGGGCAACAACGATGATTAAGAGGCTGGAGGATAAGCCCTATGAGGAGCGGCTGAGGAATGCTGTCTGTTTAGCCTGGGGGTCCCTTCCAACTCAGAATAACCTGTGAAACCTGTGAAAAGAGGAGGCTCGGGGTGATCTTATCTCTGTCTGTAACTACCTAAAAGGGGGTTGTAGACAGGCAGGGGTCAGTCTTTTCTCTCTGACCACTGGAGATAGAACAAGAGGTCATGATCTTAAGCTCCAAAAAGGGAGGTTTAGACTTGACATTAGGAAAAAGTTTTTCCTCAAAAGAGTGATTTGGCATTGGAATGTGTTGCCTACGGAGGTGGCTGAATCACTGCCCCTGGAGGTGTTTAAGGGTAGACTGGATGAGGTGTTGAGGGCCATGATATAAATGTTATAGCTGTTAGGTTTTAGTTGGATCATAGGTTGGACTAGATGATCTTCCAGGTCTTTTCCAACCTTATCAACACTGTGATACTGTGATAGTGTGAGGTGGGGTGAGGTCACTATCATTTCTATCCAACTTTGTGCTAACTACAGTTATACCTCCTCCATCCTGAGGAAAGGGACAGGCGACAGCCATCGTGAAAGCCTAACCTCGCAAAGAACTGCAGGTCGTTAATATGCATGCAGGTCACGCCCATTGTCCCACCCCCCGGAGCTCTGCAGGGCTCCAGGACACTTTTTTGCTTCTCCCTTCAGACTCTCTGAACACGGGGAATAAAAGGGAACCATTTCTGAACCTCCTCTGCCTCGGGAGACCCCCTCCCAACCCCGAGATCCCGCGGGTCCGCTGTGACCAAACCCCGTGCCACGCCGCCCACCCCGTCTCACGCCGCCTGCCCTATGCTGCCTGTCCCGTCCCGCGCCGCCCATCCTATTCCACGCCGCCCGCCCTGCGCCACCTGTCCCGCGCACCACCTGTCCCGGGCACTGCCAGCAGCGCCCCGCAGGGCAGGGTGGTTCAGCTGTGGCAGAGAAGTGAGCATAGCCGCTGTGCCCAGCCCAGCCCCACTTTTCTGTGGCACTGCCCTCTCCCCCCATAGCCATGGAAACAGTAACGCACGCCCGCAGGGAGGTTCAGTTCCCCAGCTGTGCTTAGAGTAACAGCGGACAGTGGGACTCCTGGCCGTCCCCGTGGGGCCGGGCCAGCGCTGACCCACGGGGAGCTCCAGCACCGCCTCTCGGTGGAGCAGAGTCAGTACGCATGCGCAAGCGGCATAAATTCGCAAATGGTGGAATCAAAACTGAGATAAATTCACATCACAAATGCATGAGGTCGTGAAGGAGCAGTCACAATACAGAGAGGATTCACTGTATTTAAATCCAAAAATTTTCCAGCAGTGACAGTGAAGAATGCCCCAGAAATCTTTGCACTACATGAATTTTGGAACTTAAAATGTCAGTAAATATCCAGGCATGAGGAAATACTCCCTGTAATATTTGTTGTAACTTAATTCTTTAAGATAGAGGGGAGCAAGCAGAGAACTTCCAGGATTTTCTGGATTTAAAGACATAAATAAAACAGACTGCATGTATCTGGTAGGAAGTTTCCTTTATGACAGTAAAATTAACCTCCATACAGAATATTAACATCAGCCTGAGCAGCACTGATGTACCAGTTAAATTCTATTTCAAGAGTTTTTAGGACTTCAGAGAGCTTTATTTTGGCCTCTTTGAGTTGGAGAGATTTTAATTCTCCGTGATTTCTTTTCTTGCCAAGGTTAATTAGATCCAAGCTCTGGTTTGTTTTGTTTTTCTGAGTTGAAAGGTAACTTTCACTTCTTTTCATCTCATTGTAATGTTAAGGTATTCATCTGAAATTTGAATTGTAAAGAAAACCATGAAAAATCATGGGACTTGCAACAGTTTTATGTATTTTGGCAATAGTGAGAACAGACTGCTGCCAATAAACTGTTTGAGATAGATAGGAATTAATTGGAGTCATGTGGGTTTTGGCTGATGCTGAGGGGGGGAAAAGGACAGATAATAAACACAATTCAGATATTCTTCATACAAGGGTGCTTGAAATGTGGAATTTGACATATGGCCCACGTATGTTAACATGTTTCATCCTGATCTACAGCACAAACAGCTAGTGATGTGGACCAAAAAATGAAAGATAGACTCTGCATGGTTGTGCAGATCAGTGGCATTAAAGCGAGCAAATTTGCTGAGAATAAAATAGAAATTATGTTTATAACATGTCTATATTATGTTTATATGTCACTACCTAGATGGGCCGATGGCTACACTATTATGCTGCAGTAACCAAGTCAAGTCACGATCCCTACCACAGAGGTTACAGTTTAGTTCAGACTATTGAAGTCAAAAAGGATTACAGTATGATAGCTGAGGGTGAGTAAGTGTCTTGATGGCTTCAATCTTTAGGTAGATCGCAGCCCAAAAAAGCCTACATAACTTCCAGCCACTAGACATCTCGTATCAATACAAGTGTCCTGGGTCAATTAAGATGAAGCAGGAATTAAATTTATAAATACTTGAATTATATATAGAGAGAGAGAAATAAGAACTTTTCTGGGAGAAAGAAAAACATTTAATATAAAAAAATATATATAGATATGTTTGAACAATAACAGAATATTAAAAGAGAAAAATAACCAAAACGTCACACTGGAACAATGACAACTGTAAACAAGTGGCAAAATAAACAAGCACAACAGGGTGCCTAGTTCAAGGGAAAAACCAGGGCACCTACAGGACTCCCGAGGCAGGGGGAATAGGGTTCACGGTAGGAAAACAAGTGAAGTAAACAGCCAGTGGTCCTTTCCCGAAACGTCCAAGGGATTGCAGGAAGATCCAATGACCAACAGGAGAGAAGCTGTGCTGAGATGAGAAGTCAAATGTCCACGTGGTCCTGGGCGAAATGGTGGAGGTGAAAAAACAAGGCGTCCTCAATTTGAAGGTCTAAACAAACCTCTTCTGCTGAGGCCCAGGAGCTGCAGTTATAGGGCTTCGGGCCCGTCCCACGTCACATGCCTTGTGGGCATGTCTTCACATGCCATTTGCAGTCACTCAACCTGCCCTCAGGCCCTTCCCCTAGTCACATACCTTGCTGGGAGGGGAAGATAAGAAAGGAATCCTCCATTGTTTGTCTTGGTAGGAAGGAGATAAACCCCCTCCCCTGCCATATGCCTTGCCAGGAAGGGGAGATAAGATAAGACACAGGGTCCTCCATGCCACATTCCTTTCAGGGGAGGGAAAGGGAGATAAGAAGAGATACCTATTGTCTGTTCCAGTAAAAAGGAGAAGTTTTACAATAGAACAAAAGGCCTCTCCCCATGTCAACAAGCAATTCTAAAACTGGTGGAAGATATGAGCTGATAACTGAAACATAGATACACAATAAAGTAATGGCTGCACAAGTTGCCTCCCATCAGCTGAGCAATGTTATAAGTGATTAGCTCAAAGTAAGGAGATAAGGAATTTATTACTTCACAGAGCACCACAGCATGTGCCTGAATTTTACTATCAGTTAGCATAGTTAAAGTGACATCTGACAGTTCATGTCTGACCTTTGATTTCTACTAATGCTAGTGTAGAGTTACGGTTTTATCAAAAAATACTGTATACAAGTGGGACACAGCCTTAAAGAGGACTGTCTTCCTATCAGGCTGTCATCAAGTGGATGCACACTTGGGGCTTGTGAGTAAAGGTTCATGCTAAGGTAAATTTCAAGTTTTTCCAGAATTGGTAAAGGTACCTATGGAGGCAGAAGATCACTGCTACATAAACATTTTTTTTGGGGGGGGGCGGTCTGGGAGTTGGACTAGATGATCCTGTGGGTCCCTTCCAACTCGGAATAACCTGTGAAACCTGTGAAACTAAGTCTTCTTACCAAATAAATACCAGATTGCATTTACAGGACTTTATAAACAATGATTTGTTTACATGCAGAAGGCATGTGTTACTAACTCACCCAGTGAAACAAAGTTCATTTCCTAGGACAGTCAAATTAATAGCTTCCATAAACACAGTAATCACTTTTAAAAGACAGATAATATATGAAAATGTTGTTTGGAGATCAAGAAGAAAAACATGTAATAGGTATGCTACTGTATATTTCTTCATTGTGTTACTGATTGTTTATTTTTAAACATGATTTGTGCTGAATTTTCCTGGAACATTTTAACTGAATAAAAATGTCTAACCTCATAAGACAATTTCTTTTAGACAAAGACAACAATAATTAACAATTAGGACATGAGATTTGACTCGACATCTTCTTCCCCACAGCAAAATATATTACTAGTAATGTTAGGCAGCAATAATTTACAATCTTTTATTCATACTATATTGTCATAGTGTTTCAGCAGTGAGGAGACTATTTCCCAGACATATATCTTTTACGTACTGGAAAGCTGAATTTAAGGCAGTGTTGCAAAATATTTGATTTCTACCTAAGATTGTGGATTTGGTATCTTCTGAAGAGAAAACTGGTACCATTTTTGGATAACAGTGTGAGTGGATATGTATGTGCACATGCATATGTGTGTGAAGTACTGACAATCCAACCTTGTCTTCAAAAGAAAAAAAATTAACAGAAGTCTTCAGTTTTGCCTATATTGGTATATTTCTAGAATATGATGGTTGATAGATTCTCCCTTTTTCTGAGTACAGTGGGCGACAAAGATGGTGAAGGGGCTGGAACACAAGCCCTATGAGGAGCGACTGAGAGAGCTGGGATTGTTCAGTCTGGAGAAGAGGAGGCTCAGGGGAGACCTTATCGCTCTCTACAACTACATGAAGGGAAGTTGTAGTCAGCTGGGTGTCAGTCTCTTCTCTCTGGCTACCAGTGATAGAACAAGAGGACACAGTCTTAAACTGCGTCAGGGGAGATTTAGACTTGACATTAGGCGGAACTTTTTCACAGAGAGGGTGATCTCTCAGTGGAATGGGCTGCCCAAGGAGGTGGTGGAGTCACCGTCCCTAGAGGTCTTTAAGAAAAGGTTGGATGAAGTTCTTGGTGGCATGACCTAGATATTAGGGTAGTGTGTTATAGGTAGGATGAGGTGTTGGTAGTAGGATGGCAACAGGTCAGGTTAGGTAACAGGTTTGACTAGAT
>WEKX01022375.1:84700-108099 GCA_013390025.1 Pitta sordida
ATAAGCAGCACGGGTTGTTGCAGTGTTGCAAAGTTAAGGTTTTTCCAAGCTCCAAGAATGCTGACCAGAGCTCAGAGACACCCCTTGCCCACCGCGGGGGCAGGGCGAACACATGCAGGGCAGCGTGGGGCCCCTGGGGCCGGTGCAAGTACCGGGGTCAGGCCAGGCTGGGCGGCTGGGGTGGGGAGCAGCAGCGTGGGGTTTGGGCTGCGAGCACACACGGTCGCAGCAGCCCCTCAGAAACAGTTCCCTTTGCTCGCCTGTGCCAAGACAGACCATGAGAAGGAGTGGAAAATTGTCTGCAGTGCTCCAGAGTGCTGGGGGATGGAGCAATGGGCGTGGACTGCATGCATATTAACAACCTGCACTTTTTTACGAGTTTAGCATTTCACGAGGCCCGTGGCCTGTCCCGTTCCTCATGAAGGACAGGGTATAACTGTATATTGAAAGCGGCAACATAAATGATGTTGAACTACCTGAGCTATGCTTAGCATAGTTTATAGTTTAAACTATCTACTCTCTTGAAATTTCTTTGTGAAATTCTAGAAGGTGTATGCTAGGCTGAAATAATCAACATTGACTTCAATTCTGCATAATTACAAATCTATGGTGCCTTTAAAAGCCAGTGCAATTTTAAATGTAATAATGGCTCAGAAAAAGAATTCTACACCATGGACTAGTAATTCTTGAGTTTATACAGTAGTGATGAAGCTAGATTTGAAGACAAGGCAAACAGTTCTAAAGAAAGAAGGGGATAAATCTGTAAAACCATCTCACTATGCACATAAAGCTAATTCTAAATTCTACTCAGCTGCTGTTTAACCTGGAACATGTCTCATCCTGGAGAACACAGAATGACAGAATATGCTGACTTTGAAGGGACCCACAAGGATCATAAAGTACAACCCTCAACCCTGCACAGGACCATCTCCAGGAGTCACACCATGTGGCTCAGAGCGCCATCCTTATGCTTCTTGAACTCTGTCAGGTTCTATGCTACAACCACTTCTCCACGGAACTTGTTCCAGTACCCAATCACCTGGTGGGTGAAGAATCTTTTTCAAATAGCTAACCTAAACCTCTCCTGACACAACTTCAGGCCATTGTCTGACCTCAATGAGGTCTTCCCTCAGTCCCTTCTTCTCCAGGCTGAACAGATCTACTGACTTGAGATGCCTCTCACAAAGTTTTCACTCAAGGCCGTTCACCATCTTTATTACACTCCTTTGGATGCTTAATATGTTTCTTATATTGCAGTGACCAAAATGATCTTTGCAGAGGTATCTAAACTAGTTCCTAATACCCAGTTGATTAACCTATTTTCTCTAGAGAGCAATAAGGCTATAAGCATCCTCACAGGAGGTGTCTTGCTAGTGCCTGATGCTGATGAACCATGTCTGATGCTGAGAGGAGAAAGAGATTGACTCAGGTCTTCTTAAGGAATAAACAAAGACAAACCTGGGCCGCCTGCATCCTAAGGAAATATTTTGCTTACTGGAGCACTAAACAAAGACAAGACCATTCCCACACCTTTCATTCCATCTGTTTGGGCACACAGTTCTCAGCAAAACCCATCTGGGTTTTCCTGAGAACTACACTTCACATGTTGGACCACTAGCTTTTTTGAACCTCATCTACATTCAGGTCTTAAGTGGTCATTCATAGCATGAAGCCGTAACTTGGACTGTAGTACCATATTGGAGTAGATGATCCTGTGGGTCCCTTCCAACTCAGAATAACCTGTGAGCCTGTGAACCTGTGACGTCATAGTGCTTTCCAGATGATTCCTAAGTCACTTTGTTAATCTAACTTGAAGTCTACAAATTGGGAGAGGAAAAATGTGATGTAGAAATTAAAAAAAAAAAACAAAAGAAAGATGTCATAAAATAGGAAAAAAAAAACCTGAGAAAGACTGCAACACAGTCATTTCTCCATTTTAAAAATGGTCATTAAGGCGTGAGTTTTGTGGTATGGAAGAGTTTATAAGCAGACAAATTGTATTGTTTTTTCTTTGCTTTCTTAGTTTAAAATTGGTACAATTGAAAAACAAGAAGGAATCACAGTGACCAGCTGAAGACAAAAATTCGGTTTTGATCCACAAAAGTTAATAAGAGGTAGGTGTCATTTTGAATAAAGGAGAATGAAACAAACAATGTGCAAGCAGAACATTCAGGTTTGCAAAACTCTGGATATTATTAAAAAAGAACAGCAAAAGTCTTAGCTGTAGAAAAACACAGTTCCGGAATAATCAATCTCATCCACCCCAAAGTCAGCCGTAATTTAAAATTCTCCATTTCAATGAGATCTCCCAATCTCCTCTTTCAGCAGGAAAGTGGCTTCTCCTCTACCTGCGAGCACACAGGTTCTTAAAGTGTTTAAAATATATCTCATTACAAACTGGTTCTTGGTACATGGCCTCTCAGCAATATCTGTCAAAGAACTCAGCACAACAGTTTGCTCCTCCTAGATGGGAGGTGATATGGGACTTCAGATAAGCCACTTACTCTCTTTGTCTTATATAAAATTAAGATTATGACAGTCTTCTTGTTGAAAAGTCATGGCAAGAGTTGGGATCTTATTATTCAAACTAATTATCACAGCAATTCCTTGCCTTCAGAACTTTCCTTCAAACATTCAAACTCTTCTGGATTGCTCAGCTTGAAATCTTAAACAAATCACAGGAATAAATCTACCTGTAAAAACACTGTAAGCAGGACATTCCGATTATCCTGACGTTTTATTATTCCACCTGAAGCCGTTGCACTATTTCTTGTGTAGGTGTATGGAACTGCCAGACTTTGTTCACTGCGAGCACACACTTTTAACCTGGTTTCCTAGTCCAATGAGATGACCACAGAGAACAAAATCATGCAGATGGTTTATAAATGTGGTTGCATATGAGCATCCATAACTGAGGGGAATGTATCACTTTCTCTTTTCCAGTATCATTAATGCAGAACAGCATTTTGCATAGACTGGCCTGGTCATGTGATATTGTTTCACAGAGGAAACAATGCTTGTTAACAGAAATCTAGAAAAGTATGGGAAAAAACCTTATTAGATACTGACACACCAGCAGTATAACAGAGTAAATCTTCGTGGCAGGTGCCTTACAGCTGTGGATGATTGCTATAGAAGCAGAGAGTGAGCTATTGTCATGTAAGCTATTCAGTTGAGCTAAACTACAGAGCACGACAGTCTCAGATGAATTAGGGGACTGAAAAGTGCAAAGACTCTTCATATGAAATGGCAATATGCGCAACACAAGCCAGTGCGGTAGGGGTTCTCTCTCTGGAGACAAGGCTTGAACTAGATAGATTAAATCAACTAAAAGCTATGACTGCAATTTACATTCTTTGTTTTGTATCACACCGTGGTACTAGTAACAGTAGCACACAGAGGCTTTACACAAGAACAATCCTTTCTTTTGCTGAGGCTTGTCTACACAGGGAAATTCAGTAGTACATTTATATCAGCATAACTCCCCATGTGGACACTCTTCCACCAGAATAATTCCAGGAAAATCACAATTATGCTGTACAATTATGCTGCATAATTATAACAGTGAACTTCTTGATGTAAACAAACTCTTTAGCTAAATCTACTTGAACCTTCAAGATTGTTTCTGCCTTTGCTGTTTACAGCCTTCTCACATTTGTCTGCTGTAGGCATTCCCAGTCCACTAGTTGTTGTTTATCCAAAATAAACATATTTGATTTTTCTTATTTGTTCTCATATCAGTCTCTCCCACCTCATAGCCTTATCTGACATCCAGAGCTTTTGTTATTTGCTAGGTTTCTCCTAACTTCAAAATCAGGATTTGGAAGCATGGTGTATGTGCGGAGATGCTTTTAAGTGGCTGCAAATCTGACTTTTAGGACCTATAGAAGGAATTTCCTTCTTATCCAACTTGCTCACACAAGTGGATTAATTCTCCTTACAATTTCTCAAGGGTCTTACCATCATCCTCAATCTCACCCAGCTTTACAGCAGTTAGCTGAGGAGACAGGGGCCAGGTTAAGTGAGGTATTTTAATATTGTCGGCCGCACTGGAAGATAAAAGTATCCATCAATAATCCACATTACCATTCTTGTCCTCATCAGCAACCACCAGCTTCAGTGGCAGAGCAAGACTGGTTATCTTGGCTTGTATGGCAGTGCTAAGTCACCAGCATTTTCATTCTTGTTTTCCTAGTGGTCTGAGAAACAACATATACTGCCAGGTCACCAGTCCAACATTTGGGAAATGCTTCTTTATCATCTTATTTGGAAGTGTGGCATGAAACTGAAGAACCTGTTCCTGATATTCATAGTTGCCTCTAAGTATCCTGCAGATTATTTACTGTATAGGATATTCATAACAAATTTCCCTCCCATTTCTAGACCAGACTATCATTTATATTAGTAATACTAATAGTACTGATGATAATAATACCAAATAGAGCAAATAAACAGTTATTTATATGTAATTTGTTTGGCCATGAGAGGATAAAGCATTTCTGGAGCACTTCTTGTGACCTCCAACACTCCAGTAGCTGTAAGGTTGGCCTGTTCACCAGCAGGGAAACACAGGTTCTCTGGGACTGGATTGCAGCAGACGTGTAGGTGTGCACATCAAAGCTACTCCAGAGTTTAAGGTAAGTAAGTGCATTGAAAATAATTTCGTTTTTCTAATGGGGTAAGTTTAGGACCTTAAAAAGTGAAAAGCACCAAACCATACAATTATTTGTATTTCAACTTCAAACCCTTGCTCTGTTTCATTTTGCAATCACAAATGTACTGGTGAATTACTTTTTTCTTTTCCCCCTCCAGCCACTTCATTTTCCATCCAAGCAGTAGAAAACTTATTTCTTCTCTGATTACAAGGAGCATACTGAAGCTGCTTTTTGCTGGTGCATTCAGAGGTTGAACTGTGTTAGCTGGGAAAGATCATGATAGGGTAAGTCACAAGGGAGTTCTGCTGTGTCCCTAATTAGCTGAGCTACCCAAATAAAGTAGGTCATCAGAAGCCATTTTCACTCCGTTTCTCAGATAGAGAAAGAGGCTGTGTTCATATAAGCACTCTGAACTCATTTAAAAAAAAAAAAAAACAAAAACTGAAAGGAAGATTTTATCCATTCTTAGTATTCATCATATGCAGTAGTGCAGCTGTTTATGTCAGAAGGCGGAAGTGGAAAATGTCTTTTGTTTCTGTTTGGCAAATTTTCCATGACATTCTCAGTAGAAGAGAACTGCTTTATTTTGTAGGGTGCAACCTTCACATGGGAAAACAAGAGCAATAAAGAAAGGGTTACCTGATTATCTGGCAACGGGTTAGCATTCTTCATTAGGCTATTTAACTTTAGCATTCCTCTACCTTTTTCCAGAAGCAAGAATAAAATTTCAAAGACTATAGAAACTCATACTTTTCTTTTGTTCAAGTATGAGCACGTGAGCACAGCTCATATAGGCATTTTACAGTCTAAAGCATTTGAAAGAATTACATAATAAAAAAATAGTGTCCTTTTGTATTCAAGTACCTACTCTTGAAATTTATATGGATGCAAAGGCCATTTATATTACTATTGCTTAATTGAGCTATCACTGTGCTGAACGGTAGAAAAAGAGTAACTCCGGGTCAGAGACTAAGTAGGTGGACAATGCTGTGCTTCAGCGTGTGGCACAGGGTGCTTGGGCCAGTTCTGTTCCAGAGCCCTTCAGGATTGCAGAGCAGCAAGGCACATGGGCCAGCACAGGCACAACACAGTCAGGGCACAGGCAGCATTCACGCAGGGGAAAAAAAGAAAGATAGCCTTTTAGACATTCTAAAACAGAAGAGAAAGAAATGGGGGAGAAAAACAATAGCAAGGGCTATGTTCACTGAACATTCTTGTCGATTTTTACTAGTGAGAATATAGTCAAAGAAATCCATAATACACATATCTTTATGTAAAAAAATACTGCATCACTTCAAAGGTTCAGGTTAATTCAATACAAGAAGAGTAGCCAGCAACCTATTTTTGCCTTAATGAGTATCTCTATATCACATTCAGAAGAGTTCACTATGAGCTTCACTTCTAATTGGACTCCGTAAAGAAGCTTCATTCAGTTAGCCTCAGGGGGCTGTTAACACAAAAATTCACTAATATTAGGACAAATATGAAAATCTAGTTTTGATCATGTCACTAACTTCTTCATGAACTGAATTGTATTGGGGAAATCAAGATAATAAAAAACTTGCAATGTGGGACTAAATAATTAAATTTTAAATAAACTGTAATTTTCAGTTGTGTTGTAACACTTATAGTTGAAGAAAAACACTGAGAGGCAGGAAAGCACCTGTTAATATAGGAATTTAAGGATAATAAGAGAAAGAACTAATACTGATTAGGATGATTATAGTGATTATAACTTCCAGTAACATCACAATGAAAATTATCTAGCCTAGTATGCTCTCAGAAGTTATACATTTAGTTAGGCACCAGGAAAAATATTTTCATGCTAGGATGATATTGCACACAGTTACAGTAGAACCCATAAAGAAATAAGGAAAGGAGTAGAGCAAGGTGATGGGAATATCAATGCTCTATGCAAAGAAAATATTTGCTCATTCAAAAAGATCCTCCAATGCCATTAAATAGGAGTACAGGAAAATAAAAGATATATTGAGAGGAGAGTAAAATATATAGATACAAATCATTCAGAGGTAACACTGGGCATCATGGTGACTTCAGTT
Organism: Pitta sordida; assembly: GCA_013390025.1. Lineage (NCBI taxonomy): Eukaryota > Metazoa > Chordata > Aves > Passeriformes > Pittidae > Pitta > Pitta sordida. The sequence continues at coordinate 91,416 of WEKX01022375.1, forward strand.
GCAGTCAATATTAAGATTTATTGATCTCAGATATAAATATTGACCAAGGTGATACCAAAGTCAATATTTACCTTCAGAGTCTATAAATCTTAATAATAACTGTAAGGAGCAGGCAGTATCATCTATATTTGATACATATTTTATTGCCTTTTACAAGGATATAAAAGGTTTCTTAAAAAAGAAGCTGTTTTCTTCATTTTGAAAAAGTCTTCCCCTTACCAGAGCAATCCAGATGTATATGCTTGCCTTTTCAAAGATCGTCTAATGATTGGGGTGATGTCAAGATTGTGAGAATCATTTGAGTGATGAACAAGTTGCCTGTTTAACAAAACAAAATCCAAGCAAACAAACAAAAAAATCGAAAGAGTTGGCAGTATCTTTTAAGATTTATGTCAACTGCAAAATGCTGTCATACATGCAACATGTTGCTAGAGAAAGCTATTTAACAGCTTAGAGGAAAATCAACAATAAATTATGTAAGCTATCTACAGCTCTCTAGAGGTTTCTTTATTTTCCACTGCTTCACCTCAAATGGATCCATAAAATGTTCATGTACGTAACAGTTTCTATTATATTTACAAATTATTAAAGTTTATGTACTGTAATATCTTAAACCTTCTATTTTCCTGGGCTTGTTATTAATATTTCTAGAAATAGAAATATTAATAGAAAGATTTTTTTTCTCAATTTGCTATCTCCTTCCTCTTTGCTTATATTAAAGGCATGGCACTGACAACCCCAGCTAGGTTAAATGCAAGTTAACAAATACAAATCATCAAGTAAAAATCCCCACAAGCTAGTAAACGGTAATTTAGTTAACAGTCTTGGAATAATCAATGTTCTCTCTAATGTTCATAGGAAATTTGTCTTTTTACATCAGATGATATTTGCTTTCATTTTTGCATATTTGACATTCATTTTTGTGACACATGAAAAAACATATTTGTAATAAAGGATTACTTGGACAGTTAAAAGATTGCTACAGTGGGTAATTCCAACTCTTCCCGAAAATCAAGGCTTTTAGAGCAGTTTATAGGATCTAACCCAGCACAAGAGTGATTTGACACAATTTTATGTAATAAGGCTTTAATTCTATGGAAACAAAAAAGGCTTTATGACATTAAGGAGCAAGACAGTTAACCTCAGATGGTTTACTCATCTCAGGACCGTCCAAAGATGTAATTAGTTGTAACGTCCTTATTCTCAGAGTCAAGGGTTTAGAAAGGGAAGAGACACCAGTGGCATTGTCCAGCTCCAGCTACTCACTCCCCAGGTGCCTGGGCTGTCTAATTTTACATCTCAGGGTCCTGACAGACAATGGCTTTCCTTTCCAAAAGTGCCTCTTCATTACCAGGACGACTCAGGGGGAGATTTTTCAAGCCTGAGAAATAGTGAACACACATAGATACATACGTATATCTAAACCAATGCTGAGCATGGTGCTTAGGCTTCAGCAGTGCCTCAGGTTAAACACTTGTTAGCAGGCATTTGTTAGAAGTAGTAGACACCTGCAATTTTAGTCTGATAATTTCCAGGACTCATTAAATTTTTGTCTGTCAGAAGAAAACAAAGTTGTCTGGAAAGGGATTCCCTTGTTAGGCTGTTTCTTATGACTTTCCCAGTCTTCAGAGTTTTGCAATTAAATTATTAAGTTTTATTGGTATTATTTGTCTTATTTTAGGAGGTGACAAAGCTAGAAAATATGGCAATTAGTGAACATAGTAAAAAATTATGTCCATTTCTCCCAGTGACAGTAACTGAGCAAACACTGGTACTCACTGAAAGTACTCACAAAGTTTACACTTGGCTGAGGGAGTACCATCTAAACTTTGCTATAATGGTATTTTGCTCATGTTAAGTATCTGCCACTGTAAACAGTAGTGATAATACTGGGAAAGAATGCACTTCAGAAAAGAAATTGCTATGGACATGATCACACGCTGAGATAACATTTTAAGAGAAGCAAACTGGAGGTTTATCTGTTACATCACAGCAATCTGGCTTTTGAAATGTTCTGTAGGTCGCTGTATTTACAAACTAACTTGTGATGACTCTAGTGACAAAAGAGAGGGAGAGTCATCCCAGTAGGGAGGGGAGCGAGGGAATCACTCCATACTTTGTGTTTCCACTGTATGTAGTCATCATCTGGCATTTGGCTGTGGTGTAATAACTTGGTGTCTCTTTGTTCCCCCGTACAGGATGAAGGCTTTAATCAGTTTTGTCAGAACGTTTGCTTAGTTAATCTCCTAGCAATGTGTGATGAATAATCTGCCTATTGACTGTCTCAGCAGTTGGTGGGTTCTCCACCCTCACCCCATGGTGAGATGCATCTAGTTTCTGCTGGCTGCTCATTTTCCTTTAAAAGAGGAGTACTGTCTCTCTTCCCAGCCCCCAGCAGGCATATCCCAACCATCCCACCCCTTTAGCCTCACACCCTTCTTCTCCCCTTCCCCTCTGGAATCTGGAAAATGCTGTCTGCCCACTCTGGGCTTTGTCCTTGGATAACTAATCCAGTTCAAGTTATCTTGAGCTCTCATACCACGGAATGTTCTCTCTCTGCTGAGTTTTGTATCTTTATTTTCATACCAAGAAAAACAGATTTAGGGTGAACAGGAAAGTTTTGGCAACAACTGTCATCACATTATCAAAACAGTGCTAGTGATGAATAGCTCTGGAGGAAAGAAAATGCCATAGGAAACTCTACTTCACTGAGACAAAAATACAAGGGTAGATCTGAGAGCTTCCTTCATCATTGACTCGGAAGAAGAAAAACAAGGAAAAACCCTAATCAAAATATCAAATCTCAATTGCCTGCAACTGCGAATTGACTTGACAGAAGAAAAATCCAAGCCTCATGTGACTGCAACACAACTCTGGAGCCTGCCTATGCCAGCTCTTTGCAGAGCACTGTAGGGAAGTTTCCTACAAGCAGCCCTGATTTTAACATGGCTGGTAAAAAGAAGCCTAACGAGACACCTCTGAAAAATAAAAGGTTTCGGCTTCTGTCTCAGAATAATATTTCTGGAAGTTCCTAAATTAGGCCAGAAATAACACCTGTTATACAAAAAGCAGTGTAGATTTTTGGAACAGTGGTATACTTTCGGTTTTAAAGGCAGAGAGAAGCACGTTGGGAAGGATACAGAAAACATTACGTAAAACATGGATTTGAGGAAATATAAATGGAAAGCTTCATGACTTCCAGCTGTGGAGTCTGTTCAAACTTCTCTGAAATGCACAATGGAGTCCCTCAGGGCTTGGTGTTGGGACCAATCTTGTTTAACACCTTTTTTGATGATCTTGATGATTGCTTAAAATCCATCGTCAGCAAGTTTGCAGATGATACGAAGCTTGGGATTAATGTAGATCTCACAGAGGGCAGGAGAGCTCTGCAGAGGGACCTTGATAGGCTGGACAAGTGGGCTGAATCTAATGGCCTAGGGTTTAACAATTTTACGTATTGAGTCCTGCACTTTGGTTACAACAACCCCATGCAAAGGTACAGTCTCGGAGATGAGTGGCTCCAGAAGGAGCAGGTGGAAAGGGATCTGGGAGTGCTGGTGGATAGAAAACTTAACATGAGCCACCAGTGTGCCCAGGCTGCCAGAAAAGCCAGTGTATCAGGCTTTGTATCAGGAACAGTATGGCCAGTAGGAATAAGGAGGTTATTCTCCCACTCTACACAGCACTGGTGAGACCTCATCTTGAGTATTGTGTTCAGTTCTGGGCTCCTCAGTTTAAAATAGATTTTGAGATCCTCAAACGTGTCCAGAGAAGGGCAACGAGGATGGTCAAGGGGCTGGAACATAAGCCCTATGAGGAGTGACTGAGAGAGCTGGGACTGTTCAGCCTGGAGAAGAGGAGACTGAGGGGTGATCTTATAGCTCTTTACAACTACCGGAAAGGGAGTTGTATACAGGAGGGGGTCAGTCTCTTCACTCCAGTTACTTGTGATAGAACAAGAGGTCATTGTTCAAAGCTGCGTCAGGGGAGATTTAGACTTAATATTAGGAAACACTTCTTTACAGAGAGAGTGATCTCTCATTGGAATGGGCTCCCTAGGGAGGTGGTGGAGATACCGTCTCTGAAGCTGTTTAAGAAGAGGTTGGATGATGCACTTAGTAGTCTGACTTGCTTTCAGGACAGGGGTTGTGGTATGTTGATATCAGGTTACGGAGGCTGGGTATCAGGTGTTAGGTTAGGTTTTAGGCCTGAGGATAGGTGTGTTAGTTGGGTGAGGTTAGACTATGGTTGGACTGGATGACCTTTATAGTCTTTTCCAACTGAAATAGTAATTCTTATTTGTACTGCCTGTAAATAAGTAGAGATGCACTGCTAATGTAATATTGCATTGTTACAGAACTTCCTTCATGGACAGGTAAATCTGTAATCAAGCTCTCTGGCAGACAGATTTCACCAGTGACATATGTGAAGGTAGTGTTCCTCTATTTCTTAGGCAATTTGGATTCAATATCTCACTTTTTAAAGGGTGTTCTAATTTTCAAATTGATGATTGCCACCTAAATAAAAGCAACTAGAACTCCTCTTTATATACAGTCAGGTCTCCTATATCACAGACCCGTGGTCTTAATCGGGTTCTGCGAAGCCCTACTTCCACACTGAATGGCAGCTCATTAATATGTAAATTTGCCCCACACCCTCAGATGGCTCCCTGGCACTGTTTCAGCACTGTGTTACTGTGTATCGGTTACCTCAGCGGCCATGCCAGAGGGGTGGGGAAGCAGCGGAGCTGCCACGGCCAAGATGGGGCGAGTGAAGCAGCGGGGCCAGCAAAGGCAGGGTGGAACAGTGCAAGTGGAGCGGCCGAGCCACTGCAGCAGCTGTGAGGGTTGATTTGCATATTCACGACGGCCTAATTGAATATTCATGCATGCGAGGTCACACATGTGCAGTTAGAAAAAGGGGCCTCCTTCATCGCTAAAAAATCATGCCGCTAAGATGTGAAGCCACAATATGGGGGGCGTGAAGTGCAAGAGGGCCGACTCTATATATATATCTGGTTTTGTGTCAGATGAGTGGTGCCAAAAGCTACCTGCTTTCTGTGTGTCCCTAACCCCCACCAGCTCCTGCAGGCAACTTAAACTCAGATTTTGTAATGTCTAGGTTTCATACCCTTCCATGTTGTAAGGTGGTCATGTCATTCTAGCTTTGGTGATGGATCTCTGAATCATTTTCACTGGACAACCAGGAGGGCTGCCGGGATAGATGGAGCCAGGCATAGCATGTTAGATCCCAGAACACAGCAGTTAATGTATCCTCAAATGCATCCTTTCACATTTACATTCAGGTCTTATCCAATGCTTTCCCCAGAGGCATAGTAACTGAATCATTTCAGAGCTCACAGGAAGCACAGATGGTCAGCAAGAACATGATACATGATGATATCTGTGCATAAAAGTATGCATATTTGAATGCATGTGCATGCCTCTTTGGAGCAACTATATAGAGTTTCACTGCTTTTTCTAGGGTTCTGGGAAGTTGTTTTCAGCTTGAACTTAGTGTCAAATAAATCTGGTTTATAGGTCACTTGAATTGCTTGTGACCAAGCTGAAGAGCAGTGTGAAGCAGATACCATTGCATATTGTATCTTCAAAAATTCCTGATGCAAAAATAAGGAAAACATTTCAGAACTTTCACTTTTGTGTTTTGAAGATTCTCTTGCAACTGAGAAATTTGCTAAAATAACTGAAATGCTGCATGAACCACCTGACACAAGTGGATTATGCTAATAGAATGTGTGTGTGTAATTCACCGTAGATGTATGTCTCATGGTTCCTGTTCACACCTCAGCATCTCATTCACACATTCTTGAGAGAAGGATCAATCAAAAGCGGGGTGCTAAATAGTATGTCATTAGTTAACTAGTTTTCAAAAGTTCCTATGAGTCCAAGAAACAGGGAAGATGCACACTGTATGAAAAGATCCTGCCCTCCAAGTCTCTGTACTGTCTTCCCAGTGTATTTTCCAAATACCTCTCTCTTTCCCACTGTCTCTTTCAATAAATACCATGCATTCAGTCTTCTTTCTCATCATGTGACTTGCCATTTCGCACCTGCTCCTCCTAAACCAGTTTACCATCTTCTCAGAGATGTTTTGAAGACCTCTGTAGAACCTATTTGATGAATTCTAATGTCAAAAAGTATCATCTTGATACCTAAATATGAATAGGAATGTTTTAGCATGGGAAAGTGATAAAAGAGGACATGGATAAGAGAAGAAGCAGGAAGTATGGACCTTTTCAACAAGACATCTGTTCCAATCCAAGAACTCTCTGCTTCCAGAAATGTTGTGTCTTCACCATCCATGTTTTGCACGGGTGTTAGATGGTGAGTTGGACTAGATGATCCTTGTGGGTCCCTTCCAGCTCATAATATTCTGTGATTCTGTGATTCTGTGATTCTGGTATCACACACAGGCTCACAGAGTCATCTCAGAGCTCAGAGAAGCTGGCAAGATGCTTATTATATCGCAAGACATGATTTAACCTGCTTTAGGAAAGCAGTTTTCTGCTCTTCCACCAGTGGAAGATGGCCTAAACACAGGAGAGGAAAGTGTAGGTGAGGCTACAGTCCCTCATGCTATATCTATATGGGTAAAAAACCCCGCTGCGGGACAGGCTTCAACGCTGAATCTTGACCATCTCCACTGTTAAATTTCTAGAATGATGTCAAGCCAGGCTGACTTGCACTCAGACAAGCAATGATTCTTGAGCTAGCATAGGCCAGCAATTCTTCTGATTAGAGTGGATGGGGTAGGGGGGCAGTATAACCCACCCTGTAATCCATAAGGTGGGACTTAGAGACTTGCTGAGCTGCTTGGATCCTCACAAGTCCATGGGACCAGATGGGGTCCACCTGGAGTGATGAAAGAACTAGCAGATGAACTTACTAAGCCACTCTATATAATTTACCAACAGTTCTGGCTTACCAGTGACACACTGGAAGACTGGAAATTGGCTAATGTGACACTCATCCACAAGAAGGGTCGGAAAGATGATCTGGGTAATTATAGACCCGTCAGCCTGACCTCAGTCCTGGGCAAAGTCATGGAACAGATAATCCTGAGCACTATTACACAGCACCTGCAAAATAACTACAACATTAGATCTAGTCAGCATGGATTCAGGAGAGGTAAGTCCTGCCTGACCAACCTGATCTCCTTTTATGAACTGGTGACTCACCTGATTGACAATAGAAAGGCTGCGGATCTTCTGTACTTGGATCTTAGTAAAGCCTTCAACACGGTTTCCCATGGTAAGCTTCTGAAGAAACTCTCAGAGCGTGGATTGGATAGGAGCATTCTGTGTTGGGTTAGGAGTTGGTTGGATGGACAAGCTCAGAGAATGCTGGTAAATAGTGCCACATCCAGCTGGCAACCAGTCAATAGTAGAGTCCCATAGGGATCAGTGTTAGGCCTGGTACTGTTTCATATCTTTATTGATGATATGGACGGGGGAATTGAGTCCACCATTAGCAAGTTTGCAGATGATACCAAGTTGGGGGCAAATGTTGAGGGTAGAGGGTAGAGGGTAGAAAGACCAGAGGGTAGAAAGACCTTTCAGAGGGACCTTTACAGGCTAGAGAAATGGGCAGATTCTGATACAGTGAGCCCCTGCATATTCGTGGCTCGCATATCCGCGGATTCAATTAGTCGCAGTTGGATTTTCAGTGAGTTGTGAGACCACACACGTGCACAGAATGACCCAGGTCCCAGATTTTCCTCTGCTTTAATGAGGTGCTACAGTGTGAGCCACACTTGCAGGACCACCCCTCCACACCTTATTAGTGGAGTGTACGTGGCTACAGGCACGTATATTCATGGATTTGGTATCTTCACGGATTTCATAACTCACGGTACCTGCCCAGACCCAACCCCCAGCGAGTTCTGAGGGATCACTGTAATATGAGATTTAACAAGTCCAAGTGCTGGGTTCTTCACTTTGAATGTAACAACCCCATGCATCACTATCAGCTGGGGGATAAGTGGCTGGACAGTGGTGAAATGGAGAGGGATTTAGGAGTAATGGTTGACAGAAAACTTAATATGAGTCAACAGCGTGCCCAGGTGGCTAAGAGGGCCAATGGCCTGTATCAAGAATAGTGTGGCCAGTAGGATTAGAGAAGTTACTCTTCCCCTGTACTCGGCAATGGTCAGACCATATCTTGAGTGCTGTGTCCAGTTCTGGTCTCCCCAGTTTAAGAAATATGTTGAACTGCTTGAGAGGGTCCAGAGAAGGGTGACAAGGATGGTGAAAGGACTGCAGAACAAGCCCTGTGGGGAACGACTGTGGGAACTGGGGTTGTTCAGCCTGGAGAAGAGGAGGCTCAGAGGTGACCTCATTGCTGTTTACAACTACCTGAGGGGAGGTTGCCGCCAGGTGGGTGTAAATCTCTTCTCTCAGGCGGCCAGCACCACAACAAGGGCACATGGCCTTAGGCTGTGCCAGGGTAGGTTTAGACTGGATGTTAGGAAGAGCTTTCTCACAGAGTGATCCCTCAGTAGAATGGTCTGCCCAGGGAGGTGGTGGAGTTGCTGCCTCTGGAGGTGTTTCAGGAAAAGATTGGATGAGGAACTCATTGACCTCACCTAGATAATGGGACAATGGGACAGGGAATTAGGTTGTGTAATAATAAAAAAAAAGTGATGACATGCCCCTGAGATTGTCTCAGAGAGACAGAGCATGGTGTCCATGGTCGTAGGTTCGATTCCTGTATGGGTATTCGCTTGGGAAGTGGACTCGATCCTTGTGGGTCCCTTCCAACTCAGAATATTCTGCCGTTCTGTGATTCTGTGACTGGCTACAACCACTTTGCTTTCACAGGGTAAAAGTATTTAATTGTGTGAATGCTGGTAGTTCAGTGCCAGTTGACTTCAGTAGCTGAGAGATGGACATGTTTGATTTACTGATATAAATGTACCCTGACTGTATAACAACTTCCTTTGAAGCTGAAAGTGTAAACTTCTGAAGGAGCCCAGCAGGTTCCCATGCTCCGGATTGCCCCTCCGCTAGCTCTGAAAAGCTACAAAGCGGACAGAATTCTCCAGCCTCCAGATTATCATCCCCAGGTCCACATGCAGAGAGAAAAATTTATATGCCTGGGTTTCCTTCAATAGATTAAGCAGTCTACTCGCTCACATTTATCACATGGGCTAACACAAGATTTACTGTCCATAATTAATCAACCTTAGGCAAGAATATTAAGCACTTCTACTCCATTTTTCATTTTCAAAGTGCTTTTCAAACACTACCTAATTAAACATCAGGACCAATTATTTTGAAGGTACTTTACAGACAGTTTAAAAAAAATTAGATAAGCACATTTTAGCATGTACATGAGGAACCTTTTTAAGTCAAAAAAACCAGCTCAATTTCCAACCTGCTGAAGAAATGAAAGAAGTAATAGGACAGAGATTTCAAAACAGACTAAATTATCAGCCAGCCAGCTATGTTCCTATGCACACAGAAGTCAGTAATGCAGTTTCATTCTTAAAACTTCCATCTCATGCTTTCAGTTTGCCCCTGAAAGGACACTTTATTATTAAAGAACTGCAGAATTGTGATGAGGAAGAATTACTTCTTTTCAAGGAACAGATGACACCACTGGTCCTGGGGCTCTGATTCATATGTTTAGTAGAAACTTACGAGGTCACACCTGTAAGTCTCACCTCATTTCTTTCACAGGAGTAACAGAACAACCTGCATGTTCACACAGCAGTAGTGTCTCCATCAGCAAGGTCAATCCAAACCATATTTGCTCACTGAAAACTTCCAATATCCTCCACTCATGACCAGAAGTATAGTCAGCACTGGCAATTTCTGACCACCTCCAAGTAGAAAGCTGGGTATGGTGAGCCATGCCTGTCATCCCAGCTTCTCCAGAGGTGTATTGGTGCCCATAGGCCTGGGGCTGCAGTGTGCTCAACGAGACAGTTTTCCATATGACATTTGGCATCAGTCTGATGATCCCTGAGCAGGTTGTCTAAGGAAGGGTAACCCCACCTGGGTCAGAAACAGTTTCTGGCAGCACAGCCTAGCTTACCTAGGGGCATGTACTGATGATCTACCCAGTGGCATGTGGTGATTTAAGTCAATAAGCCACTTGACCCTAGATTTAGAATGAGAGTGAACACACAGCCCTCCCTGTCCTCTATGCTATAGAAACAATGCAGAGGTAAGGCGCAGACTACAGAGGTGGTATGCTAAATATAACACGTATCATGAGTCAGGGTTGCCATGACTCAACAGAAGTTCTCACTTGTGCCAGAATCCTCCTCACCTTAATAGAGAAAAAAGGATTAATACTGCAAAAATAGGCAAACAATGATAAAAAGTGTGATATTTCCTATACAAGATAAGTAAAATCAAGAAGCAAAATATTCTCCATTAAGCATTAAGAGTTTATGGATCTTCCAACAGGGCTTGGTACAGTTCTGGTCAGAGACACCTAAGGAAGTTCTGCATAATGGAGCTCTTCCAGCTCCATTACTGGAAGCAGCATAGCCAGTTAAACACAGCATTCTCCACCAGCTCATTAGCCCTGCTGCAAAGTCAGCTATATTATCTTATAGTATAGTGTATCATGCTAATGTTGTTTCACTTCTTCTGGGGCCCAGGCAGGTTCAGTGCAGCATTTACATGAGCTCTCCAGGTAAACATCAAGACGGGGGACAGCAAACTTTCAGGGATGTTGTGTACCAGATGGTATTTTTCTTTCCCAGATTAGAGGTTAAACATGCTGGTAAGAACACTGTGGGATCCATGAGAGACTGCCTCTTACAGAAACAATATGCTACCATTTTCTATCATCATTAAATTGCATCTGTACAAGGCAGAAGCTCCTGCTGCTCTCAAAATGAGCCAGAAGGTGGGAGCCACCAACATCTCTCTCCAGATGGCACAGTCCCAAAACCAGCTCTATGCTAGCCCTACTGGTGTTTCCAGAAATTGACTTCCATAATGCTACTGATTTCAGTGTCCCAGACTGTGAATAGGGTGCAAAAGTCACAGAGATGTTACAAAAAGGTTCCACAAGACTGAAACTTATGGCTAAGGCTTTTCTGCCTTATCCTTGAGTGCTGTGCTTGGGTACAGCTGCCTTGCAAACAAATTACAGAATATATTTTGGCTCAGAAGTAAGCAAACCTACCTTCAATTCACAATGAAATAAGTCAAGTGTCTTTCATAAGCGTGTTAAAAATTGGGCTTTGGGTTAGGTTGCTGACCTACATGCCTCAGCTCCCTGGCTGTGAAATGGGAACAGTTTTTCCAGCAGGGACGTTGCCAAGAGAATTTCATTCCTGCTTATAAAACACTACCACAGTGAAGCAATAATAAGATATTTAGATGTGCTAGTTTTACTAAACTATTTCAAATATCCAGAGTAGGAAAAATGGTCCCAGCCTTCCTTTTGCTTGCACTACTGTAAATAGAAGCATTCGTATTGAATATAACTCATCATACATGAAAATTGAATTCAGCCCTTATGTCTTTCTATGCAATTAAAATGGATAATGGGAATTTCTCTGATCCCACTCACAGCTAAGCTACATCAACTTTATACACAAGGACCATGTCATGGAGCTTCTTGTTTTAAACTTCAGTTGGTTTCAAGGCTTACACAAAGGCCTTGGATGTTTTGATTTATTTATTTCAGTATTCTACCTTGAGAAGAGGAGAATGTATGAGCCTAAGATTGAAAATAATGTCATAAAATAATTTCTGAAACTGCTTGACAAAGCAAAGCATCAGATATTTGAACACTTGGTCATCATAATTATGAAGAAATAAGAGACAAAATTAATTGCATCTACCTGTGCAAAGAAAAGGCTTCTGATTTAAGTTTTGCCATATATTCTGATATATTTACCCCACTTGGAAACTTAAGTGATCCAGCAACATTGCATACCTCAGACCAGATAAAGGCTACACTTCATTGATTATAATTCACAGAATCACAGAATCACAGAATATTATGAGTTGGAAGGGACCCACAAGGATCATCTAGTCCAACTCACCACCTAACACCCGTACAGAGTCCGAGAGCACATCCCAGAGCGTAACACCACCTAGATCCCTCACAGTCTAGCAGGCCACTCCGAGCCGGAAGGGGTCCAGGGTCATCCAGCCCTACACCCCCCAGCTAGACCAATTCATCCTGTTAGATGCCTTTCTCTCTAAGGCGGAAGCTGCTCATCTCAGCACCACTTGGAAGGAACATAATGACTGACAGAGTGTGTTCCCAGGCCACTGTAAACGTCAAGTGTTAAGTGTTAATTGAGCCACCAGACTAACTCAGGCTTCAGCGATGACTGAATCCCAGTTTTGTAAGTGATATTATTTCAGACAGAAATTTTAAAAAATGGAAAGGACAAGTGATTCTAACTTTTCCATTCCTAATACCCTGTATTCCAAAAATTATGATAGCAAAATAATTTTCGTGGATTTGTTTATAAACAAGCCTGATGGACTGAGGGGCTTATTTCATGCCACTGTGTGAAAGCTGAATGAAGAGGGTTCAAGGAGGAATGCTCCAATATCAGGTCAGTAGCTATGCCTCTAATCACTTCAAGAATCTGTTTTCTCACAAGCAAACCTGTCAATATCCCTCCACCTATGTGTCTATGTCAAAAAACATACAATAGGACAGGGAGACCTCAGGCTGGATCCATATGGCAGCTGTTATGGCCTTCTTTCAAGTGGACAGAAAGGTCAAGCTTCCCTTTTCTTCTGATTTAACAAGTTAGAATGATACCTGAGGGCCAAAATAAGATTGAACTGATCATTTTTAATACATTCATTTGCACTGTAGCATGGATTTTACAGGGAATATTCTCACAGGAAAGTCAGTCAGATAGAAATACTTTGAATAGTTCCACTTCCAAAACAAGTTTAAGATCCAGTACTGTGTAACCCTAATTCTAGCTCTCATATCTCCCACTCACAGTGTGATTGAAAGAGACTAGAATAAGCAGATGTGAATGTAAATGGCAAAATGATAACTGTGATGGTATCATTCCAGATTAGATACCTGATGAAACACTGAAGTCAGCGGGCCAAGAAATATCATACATTACTAAGTAAATCCCCAGGCTTTCCCATGAATCATGCTACTAGTTTTATTTCTGGGAATTTATAAGATATCATTATATAAATGGCCACTACTTAAATGCACAAGTCAAATATACAATTCCCTCACCAAGGAGACTAGGATACTTTTCATCCGCCACAAATCGTGGACTAGTCAGTATCTTCTTTGAATCTACCTAGTAGCGGTCCATAATTGCATGTTACATTTTGTTACTCTGCACCTAAAGAATCAATCACAGTCTGATTAACAAGGATAGAAAAATAAGTTGTTATTATGAGAGGTCCAAAGGATCCAGGGGATTTTTATTACTTTTATTTTACAACTAATTGTTAATTTCTTCTCCAAATGCCAAGACAAAATCTCAGTAAAACTGTAACTACTAAACCTTAAATGCTTACAGAAATGCAGCCAAATTCACAGAAGTTCCTTAGTCTTCAGCTTTGAGTGGGTTACTGTTGGTCAATTGTTGGCCAGAGGTGGATGAGAAGGAGGAGAGAGGGGAGAAAAAAAGTGTGGGGGAAAGACAAAAAAGAAAGGGAAATATAAACTTAAAAAAGAAATTCTAGAGGCTGCTGCAGTAGTGTGTCATGGAAAGACTAATGGGGACAGATGAACCAGTGCACGAGACTGTTCTGAAATTAAAAATAATGTTTATTTTGTTTAACACATTCTATGTGTTAAAAAAATAGAAATAGAAAAAGAAAGAAAAAGGGAAAAAAATAATTCCAGCTGGGATGGAACCTACAGAGCCCCTTGAGCAATTTGAATAATTACAGACTTGGATAAATTGTAGTTAAACCATTTGTTTCAAATGTGCTACAACCAATAACTAAACCAATAACATCATTTCACCATAAGAGATCTGTTGCTGGTTCAGGATAAAGTACAATGAGCTCCAGATAGTTACTGGCCAGCCTTAAAACATGTAATGAAAAAAACTTTTCTCCACAAAGACTGTGATTTCCAAACTTCAGATACAAGCAAAAATAGCTGTAAGCATTTACTTAACATATGTACTCAGAAAACAATAAAGGTATTTTCCTGGAATAAAAAAAGGCAGACCTTGGTTTTGTCTGTTATGCTCTTTAATTTCCAGAATAAGAATTGTCTCAGTAATAAACTAATCCTCATTCTTAAGCGATTATAGAAACAGGCAGGAAGTCTTATTTTTGTGTTAACAGTCGCCAGGACATCCTTCATGTTCTTGTTTAAAAGTTTGCCTCACACCTGAATTTGCACCAATTGGTGACAGCAGGTACCAGCTACCATGCCAAATGTTCGAGCCTTTTCCTTTCTCACAGACATAAGTAGTGATATAAGGCACAGATTCATGTTGAGAGTACCACGGGAATTTTTGTGAAGCTTGTTTTATCATTCTTACACCAATATAAGTCCTGTAAAAATCCATGATTTTGCAGTGAGCTCTGTGCCATGGGATTTCTCTGTCCAGCTAGGGCCTACGGGGTTCAGTGCAGCTCAGTTTTAACACAGGGTCTGCCAAACACTTTTTAAGGAATCATAGGGAAAGAAAACAGGAGGATTTGATGCACCTGAGGGCTGAAAAGCGGCTTGCATGTGCCAAATGTGAGCACACTGAAATAGGGATAAAGATAAAATACAACTATTTTGCATTTCATAGTTAAATTTCTTCTTGTCTGAGTGCAAACAAAAAAACAAAGCAAACCAAGACAAACATAAAAAAAAAAACCTGATTGGGTAAAAACAAGAAACAGAGTAATAAAATTTAGAAACTGGGAAGCATGATGGAGGATCTAGTTCAACAAAACAAGAACATGCCAGTCCAGGAAAAATTTAAATTCTATGCTTCTACTGTCATTTCAGATTGGGCATTTTTATAATGAACTCAGTAAGGAAATATTCCTTTTTTTCAGCAGTGATCAGAACAGCAAAATCAGTTGCTTAGACTGCTTAGTTGCAAAAGTTGAGTGCTGGAGAAGTCTTGCAAGACTAGAGAAAATCAGTACAGCCCCAGTTCCAGGGCCAGGGAGATGGAGTCTGACCAGACAATCATAGCACATCCTGCCTTTATTCCTCTCTTAGAAAGATAAAAGAAATTCTAACATGCCGAAATGGCATTGGAGCCATGACCACTAAGTAATTGAGAATTTTGTGTCCTGAAAAGAGGTTTTCAACAACCATGGCATGGACAGAATTGTAAAATTTGTAAAAAAAAACCCAAAACAACAAGACTATAGTAGAAAGGAGTTGTTGTAATATCTTTGAGTTTGAACAGGTCCAGATTCCCTCTGCAGTAGGAAGCTGAGAAGTTTGTTGACACCCCATTAGTAATATTCAAGCCTCTAAGATGCTAGGAGTAACTGAGTTGCTAACACCAGTACTAACCAGAGAGTACCTTTGGATGGGAGCTGGACTGGCCTATGGGGCTTACCTCCCCCAGCCTGAGAGTCTACCCCATCTCCATAGCACCTCAGCAACTGCAAAACCCAGAGATGCAGTAGACACCCATTTGTAAATACTCAGTGTAGCTAGTGAAAATAAATTCTGGAATTAACTTTCTGCAGAGATTTCCTTTGCATATACTGTGCAGCCTTTCAGTTGTGCCTTATCCTCAAGATATACCTGAAGATGAGGAGGAAAAGTTCAGTTCATACGTATAGTGAACCTCCACATAGTCGCGATCCATAATCTGCTGGATCCAAATAGTTGCAGGTGATTTTTCAGCAGGTTGTGCAACCTCAGCGTGTGCACAGAACATACTGCAAACCCGTCAGCTTGTGAATATACAATAAGTTTATGAATATCACCGCCTACCAGACTTGCCGTACATGCTTCATTCTCATCGATGAGGAGAAAGGGGAGTCGGTCCCATCTACGTGAAGCCAGGAGCTCTGCCGCGATGCAGGCACAAAGGGACTGGGGCCATGCCAGCACTTCCAGGCACAGCGGTGCAGCACGGCTGTGAACTGGGGGAAGGCGGGGGACGGTTGCCACCGCCAATGCCTACCTTGGGGTGGCAGTGGACGGGAGATTTAAACCCAGGTGGACAGGAGCGAAGCCACCGACTCGGCACCACGTTTCAGCTCTGCCGGCACCGGCACAACACAGGCGGCATAACTCCATGTGTCCCAATGCCAGCAGCACAGACTCCTGACATTAGAGCGCTGGCACCAGAACTCCCCTCACTGCCCAAAATAAAAAGTTCCCTTGTAGGATTTCTGGGGCAGAGGAGGGGTGGAGGGAGAGTAGGAGAGGGAAGGGGAGAACTGCGGGCTGGGCAGCAGGTGCAAGGACAATTGGGGCTGCGGGGGCTCCCGTCGCAGGACACATCTGTCCTCTGGTGCTGCGCCAGCTCCCGTCTGTCCCTGCCCTGCACATCTCAGGAGCCGCCTGCCCCATCCAGGTGCGGCCAGATCAGCACTGCTTGATCGCACCCACTCTTGCCAGTAAAGCTTTGGTCGGGGCTGTTACATTCACGGAAAAATAAACCTCAAACAAAGCAGCCCTTTTGAACAGAAGGGACTGTCCCAGCCTGTTCAGCTGTTGCTTCCATCACACAGTGCCACTGTATGCACCGGCACTGCCCTGGCCAGCACTGA
>WEKX01022376.1:8978-42348 GCA_013390025.1 Pitta sordida
ATTCGTTGTCTCTTCTATGTGACCTTTAGCCAACTGCGCTTCTACGAGCTCTTCGAGCGCCTTAAGCTTTTCCTTACTGAGTGACCACTCTTCGACCCAGACTGGGGTGTCATCCAGCCGCATTAACTTTTAGGTGCAGCGTTCCACAGTGGCCACTTCTAAAAATCCTGGAGGGCTTTAGGGATAACTAATTGGACTCCCCACTGGGACATGGTGTCTCTTCCCGACAAAGGAGCCTTATAGTCGATGACAAATGGATGGACACTAGCCAATTTTCCATGTGGCCCTTCAATTTACACAATGCTTTTGGAGACTTTTGCCAATTGGAGCCTTCCTATACCTTGAAGTTTGCCAGCCACGGGTTGCAATTCCCAATATGATGGCCACATATTTTCAGGTATAACTGTAGCGTCTGAGCCAGTGTCAACTAAACATTTTACATGGAGGTGGTCTGTTCCATGGGTTAGGTTGAATCCCATAATGGGTTTGTCCTCACCAACCACTTCTGCCCAGTAGACGTCAGGTGCTTTGTCATCTACTGGGACCCCTGCTGTAGCGGGAATGGTCTGAGCAATGATTTGTCCCTTCCCTAAATAGAAAGGTGGCTGAGGACAATGAGCCAGGAGGCTGAGTTGAGGTTTGCTTCCCTTAATGGTCATGGGAGTTATCTCAATTTCAACAGGTGTGTGTGTTGTATTCCCAATAACAAAATACTCACAGTCTAGTCCTATATGATCTATTGCCAGGTTTTGTGATTCTGCTGACAGGTCTACTGCAATAACTGTCCAGCTGGTGGATCTGAAAGAAAAAGCTTTTGTGGTTATAAGCTTGAAACGCCCACAAGGCTGCCCTGTACCCAGCCTCCCTCCCTCCCTCCTCCTTTTCTGTTAAGAGAGAGTGTATCTTCGTAGTGGAGCCCGCTGCATTTATGTCATGGCGCAGGGTGGGTTTGTGCTCTGGTCCTAGTTTTTGTCTGGTTTCCTCTTTGCTGGCTTTGGAAACAGTCTCTGGCAAGGTGTCCAGGCCTTTTACACTGGAAGTAGATGATGTGGTGAAGCCGTTTTGGTGGCGTCTGTTGCCTTCTTATTTCTGGTGACGCAGGTGCTACAGTTCTCAGGTTGGATGATCCGGGCTCTGTTTCCAGAGTGTTGAACAGTTCTACTTTCTTGGTACACGCTTCTATCATTTGGGGCAGTGTGGGTGATGGGTCTATAGGCAAGTCCAGGATCACTTTACGGCAGGCTTCATTGGCATTTCTCTGGGCCATCTCTTTAATTAGTTCTGCCTGTATCACTGGGCTTTGTACTTGTCTTTCTATTTGAGTTCGAAGGCGGTCAACAAACTGCGAGAAATTTTCTGAGGCATATTGTTTAATATTGATATAGCTAGTAGTTGTTTCAACTGTTGGTAATTGGTTAAAAACTTTTTCGGCAACCCTACTGATTTTTTCTAAAATGAATTTTGATAATACTCGAACTTGGTCTTCTGAGTTAGCCCACTGTCTCTCCCCACACAGGTGTTCACAGGTGATATCTCTGCCTTCTAAATCCTGTACACACTGGGTGCTTTGCTTAAGTTCTGCTAGGAGTTCCCACAAAGACCTTTTCCAGGTGTTTTCCCAGAGATCAAACTCTGAGGATGTAAGGAGACATCTAAAAATATCTTTGAGATCTGTTGGTACTAGTTCAACAGATGTTACAGTGGCTCTCATTATTCCTTTAAAAATCTGACCATTTCATCCAAATTCCTTTTGGCTTTTGCATAATTATTTTTTGTTATTGTAAGAAAAGGGTTGGTAAACTCTTGTTACTGCACCTTTACCAGCATATGTAACAGGGGCAGCTAGTAATATTGTTTCTTCTTTGTTGTTTTGGTTTATAGGATTTTCCCACCAGGTTTTTGTCTGTTGGGAATCGGCTGGTGTGGCTCCAGCCCCTCCCCCGGGGCACTCACCTTTGTGGGAACTGGATGGGGGGACGTCGGAGACAGGAACAGCAGAGGGGGTGGAGCGACCATGGGAATTGTGATTGCAACATGTGGAGGCGGGGTTGTAGGATGATGTCATGCAGGGCAGGGACATGGGGGAGGGGGGAGTTGTCTCTGCAGGGAGGAAGGGGTTGTGGGACAAGAAAGGGTTGAGGGCAGGGATCTGTGGGAGAAAGGGATTATAGGAAGAAGGATAGGGTGGATGCCCTGCCATGTGGTCACCACCATTTTGAGGATAGGGGGCTTGGGCTGACTTGCATATCTCTCAATTCAGGGGCAGAGGGGGAGGGAAAAGGGGTAGGGAAAGCAGTGGGAGAGGGGTTTTGCAGTGGTTGTCTGTCTTTTTTTTTTTAGTTAATTCTTTACGAATTAAAAGAAACAGTGGAAGAAATTTTGATGCTATTTTGTCTCTGTTCAACTTTGGAAGTTAGGAGTTCACCAATCTTATCCCAGGCAGAAATAGATGTGGGCTCCAACTTGAGGAGTTTCTGCTTCCTGGGGGTGAAGTGTTTGGCTAGCTACAGTCCCCGGGAGAGAAACCTGACAGTGGACAAAAGTAAAAGACAAAAGGTGCTTTTTCTCCTTGGCAATACAATCCCAATTTATTCTAGAATTCCCTTCCTTGAAGCCAAAAGTGAAAGAGGGCTCAAACACGCGTGCTCTCCTAGTTTCATTCCCGGGAAAAAAGGGGTGGGCAGTGGGAAGGTAACTACAACCAATGGGAAGCTTAGGGGGTGGGGTGTAGGGAGGGGTTTGCTAGAAGGTACCATAAACCAGACAGAGGAGTACAGAATGTACTATTTGTGCAAATATGACAAACCACCCAAGGCAGTAGAAAAATATGAACGCATTACATCAGAAGATGGCATTACTGGCATTCCCTGTAGTGGCTCACCAAGCAATAACAATGCTACTTTGCACTGAGTGAACCAAGCAGACCCAAAATGACTTCTGATGAAGCCAGAGGTATGTCTGTGTCCTGCGTACCTAAGGGGACACTGCACTACCATGTCACTCAGGCTTGTTCCTAATTGAGGATGACTGAGCCTCAGAGTCAGAACATCTGACTCAACCAATATCTGTTGCCTAATTCTTCACCTTAGAAATTTTCAGAATTACATTGTCACACAGTCTTGAAAAACCTACAAAAGTAGTCAACCAATACCATCTGCAGAACATTTATATTTTAATGCAGTGTATGTCTTTGTGACTAGATTAAGGATAAGGCATTAAAAAAAGGACACTTCTTATTGACAAAGTGGTTGTGGCTTCTCTTACTCTCCTCCTTGTAAGTAAGATATTTGAGTTACTCTTTCTGGAGAGATAAATTGGTAATGCTGAAATTGGTAATGATGAAAGACAAAATAAAGTGATTATGCTTTCAGAACATGTTAACTTAGAGATGGTCTCTTAGGGGCTAACACATTACTTGTAATTTTACTTTAAAATGACTTTGTAATTGACTACTATTAATCTGCTTTGTTTGCAGGGCACGTGTACTAAACAGATGATAAAAATTGTTGTTCCTATTGATAAACAATCAATTGGCAGCAAAATTCAAGCTCAAAATTGATGAGACTTCTTTTTAAGTAGCACTCCAATTAATTCAGAAGTTGATTCCCAAAGCATCCTCTGCAGCCATTAAATAGCATCTACCTACTGTGGAATTTACTGATCAGGGCAATTAATCGCTTAGTAACATCTGCTTTGACTCAGGCACATACCTCCCATGTACAAACTGGGGAAGTATTTCTCTGGCTTTGTGTTATTGGGCCTTGGTTTAAAGGCAACAAAAAGACACCCACTGATTTATCAGACTTTGGATTAGGTCTTTGGCTGCTGTACTAAACAGCAGGGAAAACTATACCTCATCAGTCCTGTGCTGTGTCTGGAATATGATCATACAAACTGTAGATAGTGCACATACAGCTTCCCACATATTGATGAGGTCCAGGCAAATGAAGGCTTAGCTCTTTTTAGAATGGAAAACAGAATAAAACAAGTAAATCAGGGTCTGTTGCATATGATACAGAAATACCACCACAGGGAACCCTCTTTCTCTGCTGGGCTTGGAAGACTCAGGCTATTCTCTTACAGTCTTAATTGTCAACTTAAGTTTGTGCACAGATAAAACATGGATTCAGCAGCTCAAAGCTCTGTGAGAAAGTAGATATTATAGTCCTGGGTCTGTTCCAGCCTCAGAAGAAGTAATTAATGATTTTAATTACTGCTTAATAATATCAATAATTATTAAAGATAACACTATAGGTTTTGTGTTAATACAAATTAACAAATTATATTAATATATAAGAAATGATACCTATATAAATGTGATATTTATAATTAATAAATTAATTCATAAAATATTAGTACATTAATAATTTTAATCGATTCTATAATAAAAATAATTATGACCTTTGTGTATTACTAAACACCCTGTTGGACATGAAACTTTGTAATCCTGGCATGGATGATCAACAGAGTTCATTACCTGCCCACACAGGGAAATGAGAGGTAGCTCTATTTGCCAAACCCTAATCTGTGCATGTCCTTCTGGACAAGACTGCTCTGAATCTGTTCATTCCACAACCTAACTTGAACTGATCCAAATATCATCAACTGAGAGTATACACTACTCTTTTTCTTTGTACCTCTGTCTATGGTTTATTTTCTTTTCCAATTAATATCCAAAAGTTTTGTTCAGGACTTCTTACAGCAGTGTCATGAAGTGTTTGAAGTGATGCTGTCAAACACCAAAATTGTAACTGCTTTCAGTACGCAATGAAAGTAAAGCCTATTAAAATCTTGAAGATATTACAGTGTTTTTTCCATATGTGATAAAATCCCCCTTTTTATTTTGTAGCATTTTTTTTCTGTTAACAATAAAGAAGTCAATAAGCATTTTTTGGAGTTTATAGTCTAAAAATTCCCTATATAACTGCAAGTTAACGTGCCCCAAAACCCCTCCAGTGGGCTGAAAAGGAGTGTGTGAACCTTTGCGCAGTGAGTCAGAACATAAGATTCCCCTGGAGGTCATGTTACCACTTCAGCCTTTCTCCGCCTTCTCACGGGGCGGGACCCACGCCGCTGCCACATGAGCATGTTTAAACAGAGCTCATATTTAAACAGAGCAATGGCATCTGTGGGGTCCTGGAGGCACATAGGTTGTCCCCGCACCCCCACCAGCAATGTTAACACAGTGTGTAAATCCCACACATTGTTATTGTACCTGGAGCCCTGGCTCAGCTACACACACTTGATGTACCTGACTCACTTTTTCATCTTAATATCATCTTGAAGTCCACAGAGCAACGCTTGAACAAAGAAAGCCATGTTTATGCATCTACAAGGTTGTGCTTAATTCCCACCATGATTTTATTTTTAATATGTTACCAATCCAGAGGTCTCTGTTAAAAATTCCTGCACATTGCAAAGCTTGTGTTCAGGAATGAGGGTGTCACGAACTCCTGTGTATCTCAGGGGATTACATTCTCTCTAAGGAAAGAGAAAACTGCCATGAACGGTAGCCAAGAAGTTGCCTACTGCAAACTGAAAACAAAATTTTATAAGATGAAGTAAGAGAAAGGCCTGAATATTTGCCTGATCCAAACACACCGGCAGCTAGTTTGATATTTTGATTTTGGATTGTGGATCAAAAATACAATCCTGTTTTCATTGGCAATGAAGATCTTAATGAGCATAGATAATTCATGGCTTGCATTATGCTCCCAAAAACTCAGCAGTTTGCCAGTTAACTCAAGTGGCTTCATTTTCTTCAAGACAGAATTACCTGAAAATAGATTGACAACACTGAACTATTCCAAGTCAATTTCTTTTATTATTAGACCATTTAACTGTTGTTTTACTCTGTGATACTCAGAGTATATTTTGTACACTTCTCCAAAAACTTAGCAAATCACGTATCACTTGTAATAAAATGGAAGACTGCAAGTAATATTAGAAATATTTCAGAAGGCAGAAAAATATTTTTCTTTTCTTTCAAGCTTTGAAAATGTAAAGTCAGACAATATAAATCACAGATAATTTTCTCACTTTTCAATTATTGTGGTACCGCAGGTATCCCCTCCCCTCCGTGAAGCCCTCCACCTGTGAAGCTAGGCAGCTCATTAATATGCAAAATAGACCCACCCACCATGATGCCCCTTCAGTCCTGGAGCCCTGGAGTGTGGTCCCAGCAGGTCCTCATGCCCTCTGACAGGTCAGGGAAGCCAAGGGAATGTCTTCTGACTCCTTGAGCCTGGGGTATCCCTGGGTTTCCCTTCAGAAGGGACCAGGGTGCGGGGATTCCTGGCTCTCCCTGTGGCACTGTACAGGGCAATGGAAAGTGTCCCTTGCACCAGATGGGCCAGGGAAGGCAGTGGAGGGTATACCCCGCCCCTGAGGGGTGGCTGGTGCTCACAGTTTCTGAGAACAGAGAGGTGGCGTGGGGCTGGCACATGCCAGTTCTGTCCCAGGGCCTGCGGTGGGGTTGCCCTGCACAGTTTCTGAGCACAGGGGGGTGGGGGGGGGCCAGCAGACACCAACACACTGCCAGAGCGTGCCGGAGCTGAGTGGGATGGTGCTGCAGGTGGTGCTAATTTGCATATTCAGGAATATCAGTTTGGCACAGGCTCAGTTGTGAATACACCACAAAACAGACTCCCAGCAAAAAAGTGAATCCACAAGACAGGAACCATGAAGTAAAGTGGCTTGACTGTACTACCGTTTCTATTTTAAAATATTTATAAAGTGTCATAATTCTCAGGTAGGCTACATAAATAACTCAACAAATATAGAAATAACAGATCCACCATTTCTTGAGGAAAAACTAAAATCATACCACAGATGGTTTCTGTTTGGTGACACTTGCTTTGGCTGCAAAGAGTTTCTAACTCACCTGAAATCAACTTGCTCATGTCTATGTCATTCAAAACCCTAGGAAGTAATGCTTCTGCTTTGCTTCATTTGTGTGTGATACATCATATAACTCAGTTGTGGTGATGAAGGGGAACTGTTGTTTTCCTTTGATTTCTGTGATTTGCAGAGGGGAGGTGTTTATGATCTTTTGTTGTTGTTTTGTCTGTATATGCTGTATATTCCTGGCCGATAATTAAACTTTTGTTAGCAGATATCTTTCAAAAAAGAGACATTTGCATTATTCAAGTATAAATAATCTTACAGAAATATTGTGTTCTGCAAGTTAATTGGAATTTTCAGGAAGCTTTCAAAATATTTACACATAAAAATGTTTAGAGGGAAAATTTCCCACCTGTCATTGATGATAGAGCAATATTGTATGAATAAAAATTTAAATTTACTGATTTTGGGGTTTTTTTCCATCTCTGTAATCTACAGTGAACCATGAACTGAATTTCTCCTTCTGGTGGTTTAATATTCTCTGTTCCATTTTAGTATGCTCCGCAAAAGGCAGACTACAAATGACATGGAAATAAATATTTACTTATAATTTTATTCCATTTCCCCCCCGACTTCCTATTCAGGACAGATGAAACAGACGTTTCCAATGCATATATCTTATTTCTCAGCTGATAATAGAAGATGGTACAGAGACGGGGGGCAGGGACCTGTCCATTTAAGTAGTTTAAATTACAGCTTAATGGATTAACATCATACTAATCTAATTTTATATTCTTTATCTTCAGCTCTGTATTACTGATCATTACTTCCACATGGATTCTCTTGCCATTCAATATTGAGAAAGTGCTTCTCTGTTTTATCTTTTAGGGGCTAAATAACATATAATCTCTTTGTAAGAAGCTTCATAAGACCCCTCTGTCTGCTAATTCCCCCTCCCCACACAACTACCTGACACTGAGAGGCATAAAAGCATGAAAAGCAATACCCCAGATGCAGTGTGGGAGTGTTTGCTGGGCGATGTCAGACTCTGCCAGACAGGCATGGAAATCCCCTTCATGCTGCATCCCTGAAAACTATACTGACTAAAACAACTAATGAAGAAACTTTAAACAGTATCATGTAAACCTGTCCTGGCATAGGACATAAGACTTGACCTAAGGCATATCTTTAATGGCCAATGTCATTATAAGTCATATATAATACATACAAGTCAGTATATTATAAATAGTAATCTTGGATCTAATACTATTTTTAGCACTTTTTTCCCTGCTCCCTTAGCAGTGACCCAGTTGTGAGTATTCTCAATCCCTTAACATCATTTCTATTAACCACACTTTAAAATTAACTGAGAAGATTTTGGCTGCTTTTATTCCACTAAAATGTAAAAAAAACGCACTCCAAACCCAAACAAACAACCACCCCAAATAATCACAAACAAAACCCTCCAAACAATCCAACAAATGAACAAACAAAAATATGTTGGACAGTAATAGCATAATGTATCCTGTCTTCCTGGGAGATACCAAACAAGGAGTACACAAGAAGGGCAATATTGCAGTGGCATTCTCCTGTAACACTCTCCCATGCCAGCTTTTATCTCTCCAAAGGCTGGCTTTGTCACTGCTTTGTCTGTGCACAGGCAGTGTTCCATGCTCTTGAGTCTTAGGAAACAGACGATCAGTATGAGTGCAGTGCCCGAGTGTAGGATGAGACCTCAGTTGAAATCACAGGGACGAAAAAATAGTAAATGATTGAGCTGTATGTTAGGCTACATATTTTTAGTAATACAGTCACCCCTCTCCACTATTTGCCTCCCAGATAGCGGCTTCACATCTTTGTGGCGTGATTTTTCTGCTACTGGGAAGGTCTGTTGCGCAACTGTACATGCACAACCTGACACACTTGAATATTCAAAGTGGACACTTATGAATAGCTAAATTCCCTCCACCTCCCAAGCCACTGTACAGACTGCTGGCATACCAATCTGCCTGTCTGTGCTGGCCCGGACTCACTGTTCCAAGCACCCGGCCATGGCTGCACCCACCCATGCCAGCAGTGCCACGTGAGGGGCAGCAGGGCTGGCTTGACCACTGACTGTGCCAGCACCATTCCCATGGTGATGGGCTGGCCAGCCACAGCCAGCTGCTTGCTCTCTTCTGCCTGAGTGGGGGAGGGGCCCAGCAAGCGGGGAGTCCGAGCGCAGCGCAAGCTGTGTTTAAACAAGCGCTCATGGGGTGCCGGAGGTGCATGGTCCCAGGGCTGTAAACCCCACCCCAGTGTGGCATTGAGCTAAAAAAACAACTTCAAATTCCTGCTTGCTAAAATACCAACAAAACAAACCTCCTGCTATAGAAGCAACAACGCTTTGTGGAAGAGCCGAGTTCGCAAAATGGGAAATCATTGCTGCCTCCCCCTCCCCCTTCACCATGCTGAAAGCAGCGGAGAGGTGCTGGCACATGCTGTCCTGGTTTGTGTCCCATATTTTTCTACAAAGCTTTTGCTTTTACAGTACACAATAACAAAGGATTCATTTTTTCTGATTGCTTGGTTTTTTTGAAAGAGGCAGTTTGAAGTTCATGTAGTTTTTAAGCTCAATTTCTGGAAAAAGTTTGTTCACTTTAGGCTTGAGTCTACATATATATGATAATTTAGTGCTGGAGTCAAACATTCTGCAAGGCTGGCTCCTGCAGGGTGTATCCCAGAGCCAGAAAAATTCCTGGAGAATGCAGCGTGTCTTCAGCACTTCTCCCCAGCACTGGGACGCTGCTTTGCCAGTCCGCTGTTGGCAGTGTTACCATGGTGACAAGGCAGCCAATGGGCCGCTGCTCTCGTATGTTTAAGTGCTGGCAGACCTATGCTGGGCTGGCCCCGGTCACTGCTGTGCCATGCCAGGCATGTCCCACAGGAGGGAACACGCTGGGAGGAGCTCAGAAGTACATACAGCCCCACAGTGCATCCTCCACCCACTGCAACTGCCACAGCAATGGTGACCAAAGCTCAGGACTCACCGTGGGGGTGGCATGGGTTCAGGAAGCCCTTTGTCATCATTCCTGGGGACTCCCCAGGCAGGGACAGGGCAGAGGAGACTCCCTCCACTACCGTGGCCACTCACATCCTGTGAGGAACTTCTGGGAATGCCCCGCAGCTGCTCTGGAACTGAAGGGGCAGGGCGACCGGGGGGCAAATTTGTATATTAATGAGCTGCCACTCTACACTGACAGAGAGCTGCATGGATGGGCAACAAGACTCATGGTACTGTGGGATTCAAGGGCCGACTGTATTTATTCTGGTGTAGGATTAATGTAACACTGTAGCGTTGGGGATGCATTGGCCAGAATGAGCCCTCTTTTCAGATTTTTGAGATGCTTAAATTAGAGCTTAATCCTTATAGATGATTTCCTGAAGGAGACAGCAGCTTTTCCAACTTTGAGAAGTAGTAGCTCGTTATGGAAAATGTCATTAAAGCACTCTTTTTATGTTTTCTAAGAGGGAAGGTTCAGTCACTACAGTGACATCAAAACCATCAGGTTTGCTACAAAATGTCTCAGTCTTACTGCTCCTGAATATCTTAACTGTTACATTTAAAAAAAAATGAGACGGAACATAATTAAATAAAGTGGAATCCAAACTTATTTTCCCTTTCTTTCTAGAAGATTGAAAGGTACATTCAAATTTCTGTCCTACGCTATTATTTTTTCTCAAACTGCTACACTCTCCTCTGAGAATTTGTTTCATTCTCCAGATAATAATTCACTGGTAACTGTGTTTACAAAATTCTCAAGGTATCAAAAAAAATGACACATGTACATATTATTATTGAATAATGAAATTTTAAAACCCTTTCTTGTAATGCTTTTGAGTTTTATATATTTAAATTTTAGTTTTCTCTAATGCTTGGCAAATCTATTGGAACTAAGAAAGGTGGTATTGTAACAGAAATAAACCATGAGGTTTTATGCTCATATTTTGACATGAAGCTTCCCATTAAGTTAGTGGCAGGTGAGAGGTGATTGGTTCCTTGCTGGATATTGTATCTCTCCCAAAAAGAGGGATCCTTTTGGCTCATAGAAGTCAAATTAATTCACACTGTAACCTCACTGAAATTAGAGGGATTATATCAGAAATGCAGTGTTTTACTGCATGAGTTTTATGTAGGTTAGATATAGCCTCTTTCCCTCTTTTCAGAGGATTTCTGAGATTCATTAGCTTTTCAGAGCGAGTTTTATGCCAAATGCATTTTTGTTTCAGAGATTGATTTAATTTAATATTCTCTACATCAAACAAAGTCCGGTTGACAGGTAGACCCTTCTGTTCCCCTCAGAAGGGAGTCCCCAACAACCACGACCCTCCTTTTCTTTCTTATACTAGAGGTTCTTATTGGTTGGATGGAAGAGGTAGATCCTAGTGTTTTACTAGGTGGGATGCCTCCTTCCGTGTCATCCTCCTGATCCCCGAAATCCAGAACCCCAAACCTGCTATGTAGAGGTAACTCATAGGGTGGCATCTGAAAGGGTGGTGGTGGACAGGAGAGAGGTGCCTTACCCCCATGGGAGGAGACCTGTTCCCACTACCTCTCATCCTCGAGGTTTCTTTCTTCTACCTCGTGTTGGGGAATGTGAAGTATATGTGGATGCTTGGGCTCCCAAGAATCTCCAAAGGTTGGAAGCGCACAGTCCCTCAATTCAACTTCCCTTGCATTATCTTGATTATTTCTCAGCCTTTCCACCTCTTCCTTCAGCTCTGTTATCATGGAGAGCAGGTCATTTACCAGCTCACACTGGACACAGGTGTTTTGCAGGCTGTCCTCCTGGTCTACAATTATGCTTAGGCATTCCCTGCAGCCAGGCCATCACTACAGCCACATCCACTGACACAGGGGTAGTTTGGGTCTGAACTTCCCTTGTGGCCTTGGCCCCGACTTTCATCCGTCTGGTTCTGGCCATGACTGACGAGGGGAGGAAAGAGAGAGTACCTGCCAAGACTGCGTCTGCTACCCTGCCTTCTTGCCCTGCCCATGCGAACTGCCACGCTAACTGCCTCTTAATTGCTTATTTATAAGCCACCCACAGCTGCCCAAGCACCCTGCAGTTGCCCAAGTCCCTTGCAGTTGCCCAAGCGCCCCGCAGTTAACTTCTCTGTTTGCTTTACCCCTGTTTGCTGCGCCCCAGATTGCTGTGTTCCTGAGAGAGTTAACGGTTTAAGTACCCACAGGTGGGAGGTCTTGGCTCCCTGTGCGCCCTTCCTCCCCAAGCCCCTGGCAGTTCAAGGCAAGATAGCACTGCTGACTTCCCTGTGGCACCGGTCCTTGCCCCTGGCTGTAGATCCCTGGGGTGCTGAGGCTGGGCGTCCAAAGGGGGGATGCACCTGGGTCCCTGCACCCTTCCTCGCCAAATCCCTGGGAGTTCAAGGTGCTATCGCACCACTGGCTTCCCTGTGGCTCCAGTCCTTGCCTTTGGCTGTGGCTGCCTGGGGTGCTGAGGCCGGGTGTCTGAAGAGGAGGATGCACCTGGGTCCCTGCTCCCCTCCTCCCCATGTCCCTTGGAGTTCAAGGCGAGATTGCGCCTCTGGCTTTCCTGTGGCGCCGGTCCTTGCCACTGGCTGTGGCTGACTGGGGTGCCCTAGTCCTTGCAGGAGACTTTAATCTGCCTGATATCTGCTGGGAACTTAACACAGCAGAGAGGAGGCAGTCCAGAAGGTTCGTAGAAACAGTTGGTGACTGTTTCTTAATGCAGCAGGTGAGTGAGCCTACCAGGGTTGACCTATTGTTTAGGAATAAAGAAGGGTTGGTTAGTGATATTGTGGTTGGAGGAAATCTGGGATGTAGTGACCATGAGATCATAGAGTTTTCAATTGGCAGTGTGACAACAAAGGGCATGAATCAAACCTCAATGCTGGACTTCAAGAGGGCAGACTTTGGACTGTTTAAGAAATTAATTGGGAGGGTGCCATGGGAAAAAGCCCTTAATGGCAAGGGGGTCCAGGAAGGCTGGACATAGTTTAAGAATGAGCTCATGAAGGCACAGGAGCAGGCGCTCCCAATGTGCTGTAAAATGAGTCGGAGGGGCAGAAGGCTGGTCAGGATGAGCAAAGAGATCCTGAAAGAACTAGGGGAAAAAAAGGAGGATGTACAGACTTTGGAATAAGGGGGAGGTAAGCTAGGGTGTGTTTAAGNCACCCAGTTGATGAAAAAAAGGCTGTGGATGTTGTGCACTTGGACCTTAGCAAAGAAACTCGTAGAGCATGGCCTGGATAGAAGCAATTTATATTGGGTTGGGAACTGGTTGGATGGACGAGCTCAGAGAGTAATGGTGAATGGAGTTAACATCCAGCTGGTGCCAGTCACTATTGGAGTCCTACAGGGATCGGTGTAAAGACTGACACTGCTTAATACCTTTATTGATGATATGGACAAGGGAATTGAGTCCATCATCAGCAAGTTCGTGGATGATACCAAGTTGGGGGCAAATGCTGAACTGCCGGAGGGTAGGAGGGCCCTTCAGATGGACCTTGATAAGCTAGTGAGATGGGCAGATTCTAATAATATGAGTTTTAACAAGTCTAAGTGCCAGATGCTTCACTTTGGACATAACAACCCCATGCATCCCTATTGGCTGGGGAACAAGTGGCTGTGGAGTGGTGAAATGGAGAGGGATTTAGGAGTAATGATTGACAGGAAACTTAATATAAGCCTACAGTGTGCCCAGGTGGCTAAAAGAGCCAATGGCATCCTGGCCTGTATTAGGAATAGTGTAGTCAGTCAGACTAGGGAAGTTATCCTTCCGCTGTATTCGGCGCTGGTCAGACCACATCTTAAGTACTGTGTCCAGTTCTGGTCTCTCCAGTTTAAGAAGGATGTTGAGCTGCTTGAGAGGGCTCAGAGAAGGGCGACAAGGATTGTGAAAGGACTGGAGGACAAGCCCTATGGAGAGCGACTGTGGGAATTGGGTTTGAGAGGAGACTCAGAGGTGACTGCATTGCTGTTTACAACTACCTGAGAGGAGGCTGCAGTCAGGTGGTTGAGGATCTCTTCTCTCAGGCTGATGACACCAGAACAAGACGACATAGCCTCAAACTGCCCCAGGGGAGGTTTAGACTGAATATTAGGAAGAGTTTTTTCATAGAGAGAGTGATCTCTCATTGGAATAGTCTACCCAGGGAAGTGGAGTCGCCATCCCTGGAGGCGTTTAAGAGAAGGCTTGATGATGAGCTCAGTGACATGGTCTAGATGGTGGGAGGCTTGGATGGATGGAGAGTGGTGCCAGTATTTCCACACTTGTGGGCCTGATCCTTGGGTGGGCCTTCGCTTGGTAGTTGGAGTAGATGATCCTGTGGGTCCCTTCCAACTCAGAATAAGCTGTGAATCTGTGAACAAACCTTAGGTCATCCTTCAGGAGATCCTGCAAATCACTTACAGATAGTTAAAAGAAAATGGTGTAAGACAGAACAGCAGCTACAGCAAAATAAAAATGCCTCTGAATCTTCAGGAGATGCACCAATTAGTAAATCAAGTCAGATGATAGAGATAAAAGCACAAAGAGTGATTAATCTAGTCGTTGAGCCTGTTTTATACCAAGGTAGTGCAAATGCCTTGATGGAGCTGTGTTAGTGTAGCTGGTATTCTGAGCCAGCAGTTTCATTGGCATTTAATGATACATCTTAGTCTTATAAGTGTGCCTAGATGAAACTACAGTTATACCCCCTCATTTGCGAGAAATGGGTCATGTCAGAGGTCTTGCGAAATGTCAAATTCACAAATACATGCACGTCATTAATATGCATGCATGCCACATCCATTGCTCCAATCAATCAGTAGCACTGGGGAGCCTTTTTGACTCCTCCCCACAGGCTCTTGTAGCACAGAGGAGGAAAGGGAAGCGTTTCTTCACCCTGTCTGCCTCGGATGACCAGCCCCCCCGAGAATCCCTGGATTTCTCTTCGGCCACACTGCCACTTCTGCAACTGCAGCTGGGGTCAGGCTGCTGTGACTGTGCATGCTCGCACTGCCCTGCTGGCAGCGCAAACCTCATGCTGCTCCTCCCCCACTCCCTGCCCCTGGTGGCCAGCCCCATGCTGTCCCGGCCCCACATCATCCCTACCTCCTGGGGCTATCTGCATGGTGCAGCTGTGAGGTGGGCATATCTTGCCGCTGCACCATCCCAGTCGCGTCTGCAGCCGCCACCTGGTTGCTGCCACTGCGCGTGCTCGCCTTGCCTCTGCGGCAGGGAAGGAGTGTCCCTGGACTCTGGTCGGCATTCTTGGAGCCTGGGAAACCTTAACTTTGCAACACTGTGACACCCCGTGCCACTTATGGCGGTGGGAGACATCACTATCAGAGTTTCTTGCCTGTTAACATCCACCAGTCCTGGGTGAGGCAGCGCTGCTCGTACGGTCCCGGAGGGCGGGGGAACAGAAGCCTCCTCACGGAGCAGCAGCAGCTGCCCCCTCCCAGCACAGACCATTTGCTCCACCTCGCTTACCTCACTTTCATGGGGCATTGTCCCTGGGGCTATGTCATCATCAGGTGCACAGACCGCATTGCTTTCCCCACCTCTAGCCATGGAAACAGTAAGATGCGCCCCAGAGAGGTCAATCTCCAGCTGTGCTTAGAGTAACAGGGGACAGCGTGACTCCTGGCCCTCCCCATGGGGCCAGGTCAGTCCCGCCCCACAGGGAGTGCTGACACTGCCGCTTGGTGGAGCAGAGGCACTGCGCATGCATCAGTCAGAGAACCTCACAGATGGCTGAAAGAAAATTGCAAGAAATTTTCCTTGCAAATCACCGAGGTCATAATGGAGGGGTTGCAGTGCAGTGGGGATATACTGTATTAAAGTCTGAATAAATCTGAGAGTTTCTTGACACAAAGTTAATACAAAAGCTTTTTGGATTTTCAATTTTCATAGAAAATCCATTAATTTAACAGCACTTAGCTTAGGATAATACAATTTCCCTAAATAATAAGGTTTTTTTTAACCAGCAAATAGCAAAATAGTTGGTTTTATATTCAGGCAGCTTAAACCCCATATTAAGTAGGAATTATAAGCATATTAGTCAAAAGGATATACTTTTTGTAGCTGTGTCCAAAAAAGGCCTCAACAAATGCCAAAAATTTAGTTATGATTAAACTTAAAAGCAAAAAAAATCTTCAATGTGAAAATATGACTTCGAGTCAATCAATTAACCCTCCCTGCCCCAAACTCTACCAGAAGTTAAGCACCCATTGAACAATAAATTCCTAATAGCTTCCATCATCTAAACTGGACTTATATAATCTTTAGCATAACTCCTATTATGAACAAGGTTTGTATGATCACAATCTGCCACTAGATTTGTTTTGCCATTTACTTCTAAACCTATTGACCAGTTTTAAGTCAAGTTAACTAAAGGGTTAACCTATCTGAGTTCCCACCAATTTTATGAAAACAGGAACTATGCCAGAGAAGCAAAAGTTATAAACGCCCCTGAAAATGCTCTAGCTGAAGGAAAGACTGTAGCATCAGTTTTTGCATTATTAGACGCCAGGATAGTTGCATAAGACATAAACTTTTTAGATACCCTTTGGAGCTTCAGCTGGAAATCACAGGACCCATGGCAGTGCCCAAATACATAGAAAACCACTGTTCTTTACTTCTGGATCCTTGTTTCTTGGTGGTTCTACTTTGGAGTCTACAGCATGAATTGGTCTGTGTGAAATGCTAAGTAAGTTCTTCCCATCTGTTTGAAAATTTCTGTGCACTTATATGAAGTAGAATTCTTTAGACTTCTTTGGCTCCTGGGGGGACAATGCCTGGGTGACAAGCTTGGTGTCCTTTCTGGGAAGGAAGATATAGGGTTTGTCTCCCTGTTGCAGCAACCACCAGGCATCTAGCCTCACGCTATTAACACCCTTGCTAGGGACAGCAGTTCCTGGGTTTTGCCTTCTGGAAATTAAAGGCTTTGCAGTTTCTTTGAAGATCACAATTTGTCAGTGGTCTGGTTTTTGGTTTCCTTGCCTCCTTCCCAGTGGCTCTGGGGACATTTCTCTGTCCATTTTTCTGCTGTGGCATAGGAAGTGTTTTTCTGGCTAAGCTGTCTGTTTCCTGCTTTGCACAAGGATACTTTGAAGTATACAACGTATTTTTTAAATGCTACAGAGGTTAGCATGTGAGTTCTGGACCCAAGTATCTATCTACTTTTCAAGTAACAACTTGCTGCTTTTACGGCCCTTGTATATTACCCTTGTAAATGCCAGTAACACCACCAGGATCACAGACCTGAGCAAAAGGTAATGACCAGTCTAAATAAGCTTGTGAAACACCACCACCACTATTGTTGAGAACTGAAAAACTTTCTCTAACCCTATTTTTTTTTTTAAATTCTTGAAAGAACCACAGGTTCCTTCAGTTATATCTGCAAGTGTTCGGCACTTCTCGGTATAGAAAAAGAAGTCAAGACATAGTTAACTAAATACCAATTAACTAAACAAACGCCAAGTATTAGTACCTGTCAGAAATAATCCTGGTTGAGTTTTTTTGCTGACATGCAATATGTTAGCAAATTCAGAATGGAAGAGTTTTTATTTTTCATAAGAGAGTTCACAGAATCACAGAATATTCTGAGTTGGAAGGGACCCACAAGGATCATCAAGTCCAACTCTTAACACTGTCTCCCTGGTGGGAATTGAACCCGGGTCACCCACACGCCAGGTGGGGACACTCACCACTGTACTGAAGTGGATTTTGAGTTATAAAATTAAATCAAATATCTCTTTGAAATAAGCATCCATTCAAAAGGGTATTTTAGTCATATATCAGTTGGATATTTCAAATATTTTCTGTTTCATTACTTAAGAAGTTACAAGCAAAACCCACTTTACAGGCCTTGTTAAATCCTTCCTTCAGAGAATGCATGTAAATAGAGCTTGGTTTATATTCCGAGAGTTTTGGCAAGGATTTTTCAAGGAACATGTTTGTTCTCTCTTCTCAGTGATAAGTATTCAAGTGTGCAACCACTGATTTAAAATTGTACTAACTGCTTACAGCCAACACTGAGGTGTCAAAATAACAAGGATTTTATTTTCTTTTTGTCTGTTCGGTGGTACGATTTATAGGAAGTTCACACAAAATGTCTTAAAGAATGTTTCTCTTGGGGAAAGAAAAAAAGAAACAGAAATGAAAAACATTCTTGTATTTGTCTAAGAGCTTTGTGTGAACATTAGTGTTTGAATGGAGTCTAGAGGCTGAGACCTGAGCTGTTGTTGGATGTTAAATAAGAAATACATTTTTGATTTGTTTTCTCTTAGACAGAGTGATGGAGAGATGTAATGCAATAAGTGCATTCTGTTGTACTTTCCATGACCTCAGTGATGAGGGAGGAAAATGGGCCTTTGCTGTCAGCTTCTCATTCTGTTACAGATTTAAGTTTTACTCCAACATTACTTCCAGTCTAATTGCATTTGACCCAACGTTCTTGCTGTGTTAGTTTCAGACAGCATAACTGGAGGCTTATGCAACAGCTATTATTTATAGAGTAAATATGATTACTTGTTAGGCCCTAGAAGTGTCAGCCTTATGAACTTCCTAATTTTCATTAAATACAGGTTCCTTTCTACTTGCCTTTGGAGGTAATACAGAGAAGGTATCTTTGTGCCCTAAGTGGAAGTTGTCCACATTGAGAAAGGAGATTAGAGAATTAAAAAGTTTTTCTTATTTAGTGTAAATTTAAACTAAAATGAGCAGGTTGTGGCCAGGTGTAGAGATGCATGTATACGTTTACTAGCAAAATACTGGTCTATGCAGTTTGCTGAGGTCCACCCGTTTGCATCTTGAAATTAGAGGGCTGTTTATATATCTGCACGTCTTGGTGGATGTTCTTTTAATCCTCTGCTTCCTTCTATGGAGATAAATGCAGTCTTCAACACAAAACATTTTGTGTTTCTGCTGTTAAAGGTATCTAGACCTTTGTGCTTACCTTTTCTTACTTAGCTAGGTTTTTCTCCCATTTGAAAGGGCATCAGACACTTCAGAATGGCAGCTTGCAGTTCAATTTTTTCTGATATTCTCTTGACTCCGGAAATGACATATAGATTAGACGTGCTCTGCCACTGTTTCAGACAGAGTTTTATCGCCCCAATATCAGCATATTCTATATAAAACAAAGTGAGCATATGAAAAGGCATATATTTTCATATCTCTAAAGTATTACCTGGAGCAAGTCACAGCATTAGTGCTTTCAGGCTCAGTTCTGCAAAATTTCAACTGCATCTATAAAGATGATCAGCTACCTCAGCTTTGGGCTTGTGTATCCACAAGAGGTGAAAATATAGAACATGCTGCAGCAACAAGCTTTGCATTATGCAGATCCATTACTCTCCCAACTTAAGAAAAGGCAGTGTGTGGGTTTAAGCACAAGGGTGTGCACATGCTGACCTCAGTTCTCTCTTTTTCCAATCATTTTTATGCAATAAACCAAAACAATCTATCTTCAATATGTAAGCTCATCCATTTTTCACAATGCAGCCTTTCTCTTCCCACTCAAACTACAGTGTAGTAAAAAGTTCTAAACCACCAGGACATCCACAATTGTGCATTGATTCGCATATGTATTGAAAATCTGAAGGTTCGTGTCTCTTTTCAGTGAAGGCAATTTAAGATCTGTAAAATTTTACTATTCAGGATACTATTTCATAAAATAAGACAATGCAAGAACCATGTACCAGGATCTTACAAACCTGTGACTTTCCTGTGATTCACATTCCCACCTTTCCAATCAAAATAAGTCTTATTTTCTGTATTTTAAGCTTTAGTGTAAGATACTCGCAAATAATATCCCTCCTTTGCCTGATACTGACACGGATGTATGAATCATTTCTGGTAGATCTTGCTATTCTCTCTCTCTCAGTGCTAAATTTTTTTTTAAGGAAGTATTCTATTTTTGTCCTGATGTAACACTGAAAATATAACAAGCACACAGCAATACACACAGAGCTTAGTGAGCCCTAATTCTCAAAGTGGGTGCTAGATGAACTCCAATTATATGATAAAGTGGCTTAGAGCTCCAATTTTTTTTTTCTGAAATATTAGTCAAAAAACAGCTGTGTACAATGCAAAACATGCATGTGGTCAGTCTGCTTAAACTTGGGATTTATCTGACAGCACACAAGTGGATGAGTTTTCCAGCTCTTGTACATTGAATCTAATAAATACAGCTCTGCAGTGTATGGATAGGAGAATAGTCAGGCTCAGAGGATTCATTTTCACAAGAAGTGTGATATGCATGTAGTTTGCTGTGTGTCCATTTTCCTGCACATCAAGCAGTTGAGCCAGGCTTTCTGCAATGCCTTACAAAGGCTGTCAGCAAGATAGTAGAGTGGCTCTTGCCCTGCAGCTGGCACAGCAGATATGCTCCAGGCTTCGGCATTCTCCTGCTTCTGCAAGTGCATTTTCAAAGGCAAACACATTCCCTTTCCCTGCAGGTCTGGGTGGCCTCATCTCATGGAGGTCATACACTTCTTCTCAGCAAAGATGTGGGAGGCACTGAGGGATCTGGTTTCAGTCAATACCTCCAGTATGTTTTGGCACCCAGGAGCATGAAGGACCCCTTGGGCATTCTGAAATAAGGCATGAAGTATGAGCTCTTCAACATGAAGCCCTGGACATCATTGTTCAGGACTTTCATCAACCATGCACTTACCTTGCACAGCAGCATCTGTGCAGAGTTCTGCAGGTTCTTCAGGTTCCCCTGGACTCCATCTGTGGTATTTAGAACAGGATTGGTGTTGAGGTTTTGCTCCTGACTTTATGAATACAATTCCTCCATCCATGAAAACAATATGATGCCAGTGGAATGTCATGGTTTTGCTCTTCACCTCATAAAACATCCATGAATGGTACAAAAGCTTGTAGTGCTACATTTTTAATGTGCATCACATCTGTAAGTCTCTAGAGTGGTCTGTCTATATGAACAACAGCTGAAACACCTCCATCTGTATGACTGCCAAAATACTTTATGTACTTCACATAAGACAACACAGAAGGAATTGGTTATTATTGTAAGGAAAATATACTAAATCCTTTTCCAAATATGTGAAATCACATTTTTATAATCCTTATATGGCTGTTTCATACTGAAACAAAACATAATACTATACATGATGAACATCCCAGGAACCTGCTCTGATTTTATCAGGTCATTGCACAGATAGATGAGACTTGAAACATAAAAGAAAATATGTATGTAAAAAGCTGTATGCAGTCAGCTAGCTATGCAGCACATTGGCAGTATCAGCACCTATGAAGTATGCATAGAAAAGGTCATGTGAGATCATACCACAAGGACATAGCATGGAGGCACACAAAACATGAAGTGAAAGGAGAAGTGGAAAAATACATGGGTTTTTTTTTTAAAAACTGAGGCTTGGCTTCTCTCCTGGTGCTCTTTGGCCAGAGTGTAGAAGGGCCATTCAGAGGCATTTCAATAGGCTAGAGAAATGGGCAGATTCTAATAAGAAGAGATTTAAAAGTTCAAATGCCGGGTTCTTCACTTTGGACATAACAACCCTCAGTGGAATGGTCTACCCAGGGAGGTGTTGGAGTCACCATCCCTGGAGGTGTCTAAGAAAAGACTGGACGAGGAACTCAGTGACATGGCCTAGATTATGGGAGGCTTGGATGGATGGAGCATGGTGCCCATCCAAGAGGGATCACTTTCTCTGTGAAAAACCTCTTCCTAACATCCAGTCTAAACCTTCTCTGGTGTAGCTTAAGGCCATAGCCTCTTGTTTTGGAGCTGTTAGTCTGAGAAAAGAGATTTACACCCACCTGACTGCAACCTCCCTCTTGGATCCCTCTTGGATGGAGACCACGCTCCATCCATCCATGCCTCCCATAATCTAGGCCATGTCACTGAGTTCCTCATCCAGTCTTTTCTAAGACACCTCCAGGGATGGTGACTCCACCACCTCTCTGGGTAGACCNGGAAGAATAACTTCCCTAGTCCGACTGACCACACTGTTCCTGATACAGGCCAGGATGCCATTGGCCCTCTTAGCCACCTGGGCACACTGTTGGCTTATATTAAGCTTTCTGTCAACCATTACTCCTAAATTTCGCTCCATTTCACCACTCCACAGCCACTCGTTCCCCAGCCAATAGTGGTGCATGGGGTTGTTATGTTCAAATTGTAGAACCTGGCACTTGGACTTGTTAAATCTCATATTATTAGAATCTGCCCATTTCTCTAGCTTGTTGAAGTCCCTCTGAAGGGCTCTTCTACCCTCCGGCAGTTCAACATTTGCCCCCAACTTGGTATCATCTGCAAACTTG
Source organism: Pitta sordida (assembly GCA_013390025.1). NCBI lineage: Eukaryota > Metazoa > Chordata > Aves > Passeriformes > Pittidae > Pitta > Pitta sordida. The sequence goes on from WEKX01022376.1 coordinate 31,142, forward strand.
CTAATGGTGGACTCAATTCCCTTGTCCATATCATCAGTAAAGGCATTAAACAGTGCAGGCCCAAGCACTGATCCATGTGGGACTCCGCTAGTGACCAGCCACCAGCTGGATGTGATACCATTCACCAACGCTCTCTGAGCTTGTCCATCCAACCAATTCCTAACCCAACATAAATTGCTTCTATCCAGGCCATGCTCCAAGTGTTTGTTTTGAAGCTTACCACGGGAAACCATGTCAAAGGCTTTGCTAAGGTCCAAGTACACAACATCCACAACATTTTTCATCAACCAGGCAAGTCACCTGTTCATTAAAGATTAGGTTGGTCAGGCAAGACCTACCTCTTCTAAATCCATGCTGACTGCGTCTAATGTCGCGGTTATTTTGCAGGTGCTGCGTAATAGCACACAGTGTTATCTGTTCCTTGGTTTTGCCCAGGACTGAGGTCAGTCTGACAGGTCTATAATTACTTGGATCGTCTTTCCATCCCTTCTTGTGGATGGGTGTCACATTATCCAATTTCTAGTCTTCTGGTACATCACCAGTAAGCCAGGACTGTTGGTAAATTATGGAGATTAGCTTAGCGAGTTCATCTGCTGGTTCTTCCATCACCCTCAGATGGATCCTATCTGGTCCCATGGACTTGTGAGGATCCAAGCCACTCAACAAGTCTCTGACTACCTTCTCCTGTATTACAGGGGGTTATACTGCACCTTTACTCCTTCCTTCAGTCCACAAGTCCAGTTTTCCTGCAGGCAATCTGTCTTACTGTTAAAAACAGAGACAAAGGAGGTATCAAGTATTTCTGTTTCTTCTTCATCTCTACTTACTATATTCCCCTCTGCATCCAATAAGGAGTGAAGGTTGTTGCAGCCTCTCTTTTTACTGTTGATGTACTTACAGAAACATTTCTTGTTGTCCTTTACAGAAACAGCTAACTTGAGCTCCATCTGGGCTTTTGCCTCTCTAATTTTTTTCCTGCATGATGATAGTAGGCTTGGATGGGTGGAGTGTGGTGTCCATGGCTCCAGGATTTTGGGTTTGATCCCTGGGTGAGTGCTCACTTGGGAGTTGGACTAGATGATCCTTGTGGGTCCCTTCCAACTTGGAATAACTTATGAACCTGTGAATGAGTCCATTCCCTGTCTGCTTCATGACAGACCTTGAGTCCCTTCTCTCTTTCCAGATGAACAGGGCTGGGCTGTGCACATTCATATCTGCATCCTCTCTTCCTTCCTATATGAGGGCACCATTCTCCCCTGACTACCTGTCACCCTGCTCTTATTGGCAAGCAAGCAAAAGGATGGGGTTGTCAGTGGCAGCTCCTGACACAGGGATGTTTCAGGAGGGCTGCTATGTTTGTGGTAGGGAAATGTCGAGAAGGAGGTGGCTGCCAAGGCAGAGAAAGGGGGATGTGGAGACAGATGACTGTGTGCACAGGGAACATTGTCTGTGTGGGGGATGTTGCACAACTCCAAGGTCCTTTCCCTTAAGCAGTCCAGGCTGGATTAGTGCTGATGGCCCTTACATGATGATAACAATCTCCTTCCCTGTATGACTCTGCTAGTATGGGGTCACATAACCCATGACCTCCCAACATGCTGTAGTTCTTCTTTCTACCCCTTGGTTTTGATTTGAGATTTTTCTGGAGGCAGCACTCCCTTCTGATTATTCTGGAGGCTCTTGAGGGATTTGTAACAGCAATAATGTATGGTAAGTTTGGCTGGGAAAAATCTGTTTAACAAAAAATATTGAGGTTATAAACTTATTTTTTTTCTCTGTTGAAATAAAATCAAAGTCTTCAAAAAACTGTTTTGAAAACTGAGCAGAGCAATCTATTTGGGACTCACTGGGAGGTAGGAATTCTTTGTTTGGAGCTGAGCACAACCGGATTATGTGTCTGCATCTCTGCCCTCCTAAAAGTAGGCCCTAGTCAGGGACTATTTAGAGGTGTAATACATTTGTTCTGGTTCAGACTAGAAATTCCATTCTGGATGTCATTATGGAAAACCAATATGTGTTCATTAGAAAAAATATTATAATGTATTTATATTTTCTTTTGGAAACTCAGTTCAACTTGAAATTGAGGCCATGCCAATAGAAGTTAAGTATGCACGTTCTCAGTATGCATTCAGTTTTTCTTCTAAGCATGTATTAGGCTACATAGCCTAACTTGGTGTTTATTTTTTTTTACTTTTAAAACCTGCTATTTACAAAATAACAATATAAATCAAAAATACAGTAATTGAACTCCTGAGAGAAATGGCCTGGCTTGCCTCTCAGATACTGCTTGCCAGCTTCACTTCAGAAAGTCATCTGGCCCTGGAGCTGCCTTCAGAAATGCACTGAAGGGATTCCAAGGCATGTACAAGATTAGCAAAATCATTTCAGGAGCAACAACACCTCTGCTCTCCACCTCAGGGCCTAGTTGGGCTGCAGGGGTCAGCCAACAGCAATCTTGTGAAATTCAAGGAGGATCAATGCAAACTCTGGGACCATTGAGGGGATAATGCTACGAGGGTGCAGGCTAGGAGTGGCTGCATTGAAGGACAGCTCTGTACCCTGGGACACTGTGAGCCATTCAGAAGCCAACAGACACCAGGCAGCAGGGTTGTGGTCCATCCATCTAGGGGTGGGATTAACCCCCTCTATTCTGCATTTATGAGACAATGGCCAGATACAGTATCTGGTTATTGGCCCCCCTCAGTATAAAACACGAACAAACTAGAATGCGTTCAGCAAGGGGACTCTGACTGGTCAGGGCTGGAGCAGTTGCCCTTTGAGGAGAGGTTGACAGATGCACTGTTTCAGCTTGGGGCAGAAATAGCTCTGAGGGGGCTGGCAGTACCCCTTCAACCCCTCCTGGTAGAGTGTGGTGACAGCTGAGAAGTGGGACTCTGTTTCCACAACAGGGTTTTTTTCCCATTTCTGTTAAAACTGTACACTAATACTTGTGTGATTTGTCAGAGCTTCATTCTGACAGTCCTAGAAAGAAAGGGTTACTTTATGTGAATGGAAGGACAGGACAATTTACCCTACCCCTAGTGAAGGGTAGAGTACTGCCTGGGTAGGAACAGGAGACACAGTCCCTTACCTGGACCACTGGCTTTGAAGTTGCCCTGATGTCTTAGTTTGAGACAGCGGGGTCACTTATCAGCACTGGACAGGAGAAATTGTTAGAGATGTAACAATATTTATTACAAATATAAATGAAAATGTATTTATATGAATGCAATACCAACAACAGGGGATAAAAATAAAAACAAAACCAAACCATGTCCCCACAGCCCTAAACCCCAACATGCCTGGGACCCAAACCCACACCAGTCACCCGCACCCAAAACCCCAAAAGGATAAAACTGTAACAAAAGGATTCAGCAACCAGGTAGAGTCCAGGGCTGGCCGCTATATTTTCGCAGGGATGGGTCCAGAGGCAAAAGGATTCAGTCACAGGGCAGAGTCCAGAGCTGGCTGCTTGTTACAAGGATGTGTCCAGCATTAGTCTTTTGCCAGTAAAGGCAGGGGTGCAGCTCTGGTGCGGGGCAACAGGAGGTTGAAGCTGGTTGTGAGAGTACAGAGGAAACAGGACAATGGACACAGGAGATCCAGCAGTCGCAGGATCAGCATCCAGCACTTCCCTGAAGCAGCCCCAGGGATGTGGCCCAGGGCCACTGATCCCACAGTGGCACCCACCGCCGCTGCTCATCTTTGCCTCAAGGCAGTGTGTTCCTTCTGTAGCTTCAGGATGTGGCCCAGGGCCACCCCTTGCTCACAGTGGCACCCAGTACCTGCCTCCGCTGCTTGGCTGCTGAGCCCACCAGATCCCCCTCCCTTCCTCGACCCACTCCTGGAAGGAAATGGAGAGGAATTCATTGACAGGTACATATTAAAAATATCTCAAACACTAACCCATGACACCCACAGTGGAGAATATACATCTATATTGTATTTTTTACAAGGATGGAGAATGTTTTTCTGGCACATTCACTGTAGTGGAGGCCCAAGGGAAATACCCACTACCAGGATTTTGTTTAAAACTGCAGAGAAATTTCACACACCCTTACCTCTCTACCCACAACTGCCTCATTCTGTCTCCTAATAACATGGTTATTTATTCTGGTCTCTTAAAAACATGGTCTAGCCCTAGAGATAGAACAGATGTATAAATTCATCTCATCCATCATTCCTCTAATTCAGAATTGTGTCCTGTAATGAATAATTTCAAATGGTTTGATTGGTTAAGTCTTGGGAAACTCCTGTTTAAATACCAATCCTCAACAGATGTCACTGTTTAGTATATGTCATATGGTGAAAACTATCTTAAGAGATATCATTGTTAAGAGAAACATTTTATGTTACACTACCTTGTATCTTAAACTGGTCAGAAGAAATAAAATCTACATACGCCTTTCAGGGTAAGGAAAGATTTTCCTTTATGGTCTTTGTTTAGTTTTTACTTGCTGTGCACATTACAGATATTTATAACATGATGTTAGTTTTCATGTAATAAAATCAATTTGAACTCCATTTCTCAGTCTTTGATTGTATCAATCTCTTTGCACATGAATCCACTGTAAATGAATTTACAGTGTGAGCCTTGTTTTCCTTTTTGGTGCAAAGTGGACTTATTTCACTATCAATCATGTGTGACAAAGTAATACAGGTCTGATACATTCACAGGTTCACAGGTTCGCAGGTTATTCTGAGTTGGAAGGGACCCACAGGATCATCTAGTAGAACTCCCAGGAAAACGCCCACCCAGGGATCAGGCCCACAAGCGTGGAACCATGGGCACCATTCCTTTAAGTGGGAGACCATTTTGTCCATTAGGGAGCATTAATGACATTTATCCCTTATTTCACGGAAGGCCTGTGTCATAATATCACCTCTAATCTTATTTTCCATGTCTAACAGGAAATATATTAATACTTACTTCTTAAAGAAATCTTACAGCTTCTTCTTGATGTTGCCCCAGGCTTATCTTCAGCCATGTGTGGCTGGGGCTGAGAACATACTCAGCATTAGGAAGAGAGGACCTGAGGAGTTACAGTGAAAAATGTTTCCCTCTGAGCGGAAACCAGAGTGCAAGACTCTTTTAAAAATTTCAGCCCTCAAAAGTTGTGGGACTTGCTGAACTGGGTTTTGTTTCAATGCCAGAAAATGACAGGAATCCATTGTGCAAATTGTGTGCAGATGTGGGGCTGGGTATCACACATAGCCCACATTCTTAGCTGTTTGCATGTTGGATTTCATTTACAGACCATATCCAATTTTCAAATTGCATTCTGTTTCTTCTTAAGTTACAGAAGTGGCAGCAACTGTGGCCAAATCCCAATGCTCCCTGACTGGCAGAGGGGCACCCTGTTTGGGAAAGAAGGTTTTTGCTTGCCTTGCTTTGTCCCCACAGAGCAGAGGGAGGGGAAAGGGAGGAGAGAGAGGGAGATCATGGAAGCAAAGCGCGTCCACTCATGTAGGCACACAGTATCCCTTTGTGATGGGTGTCAATCCCTGTTACCCCAGGGGTTGATTTCCACACATGGCCATAGGGCTGGGCAGAGGGCCAGCAGGACTGGCCACATGCCCTTCCCAGATGTGCCAGATGTGCCTCCACCTAAACTCTGCATTGTGACACGTTCATCATATGTTCTGTGCTCTACGTGGTTGCCTGTGCTGCATGGTAAAGCCAGATGAGGCAAAACCAGATTATATTAAAGTTAGCTATTTCATAGTTGTATTCTGAGTACAGTTTTGTCCATACATAATGTGTGTGTATAGTATGATATCTACCAACAAAGCATTCCACTTATCCCATGGAGGGCTGGGTTGTTTCAGTTTATCTTATATAGAGTACATTTTTGTTGCCTGCAATGGATAGACATGAGCGTTGAGGGAAATGATAAAGCTTGTGCTGAGAATTTTTAACTTAGACATGCATAAGGACTAAATTAATTTTTAATAAATTTTTTAAGAAGCACTTTTTTGGCTCAAGACCATCATGCCGGCTCTGTTTATGAAGGCACTCGTAACATGCTACAATTCTTCAGCTAAGAATCTGCCAGTGTTTCCATTGTAAACCCTATTTTCAGAGGTTTATATTATAATTCCAATATAAAACTCAATCCAGGCAAGAAAGAACTGGCATCGGTGTTAGGCTGGGAGTGAGGTTTTCTTTAATGACTTTTCTGATTAGTTTTTGTCTTGATTAATATTAATTAATGAGAATATTTTCCTCTTTAGTCATTGAACTTAAAATCATAACATACCTCATATCCTAATGGGTTTCTTGAGGTATAAGTGAACTTTGGGGGTTTTTCACTTTTGCACAGCTTGAAAACATTTCCAAAGATCTAGTTAGTATTTTGTAAGCCAATTTTCTGCAATACCCTACTATAACACTTAGGATAAAAAACCATCCCAAGTAGGAAATTGTAAAAAAAAATCCCACAGGAGCTCTCTAGGTAGACCGATACACCCAGAAATTCTATTGGACATTTTGCAGTTGGGACTCCTGGCCCTGTCATGCAGCTGTTGCAATCCTGCTGGCAGATGATGTATGGTGAAAGCTCATTCGGTGAAGTTCAGCTCACCAGCAGAGAGCATGATTAATTGGCATTACTGAAAGATGGAGAGACCATTGCATACACCAACCCATCCCCTATACATTTTTTTCCTTCTCTTAAACACACACGCTTACAAGACCTCTACAGAACATAAAATGTTCACAATTACATTCACGTACTCTAAAAAGAATTAATTTTAAATGAAAAGTTTTATTTTCCAATATCTGTTCATGAAAGCAGAAAAAGCCAGTGTTAGTATAATGATGCAGTTTCACCTTTATCAGCTTCTTTTTCCCAATAAGCTTTATAAAAGTTTCCTGGCACTGGGCAACACTACATACCATATGCATTAACTGCAGGACCTGAGTGCAACAGGGCAGATTAAGGACAAAATTTCTGCCTACCCTTTGAAGATTTATGTCAGACCTGTTAACCTCCTGTGAAAACAGTTTGGTGATTTAATTCTTTTTATGATATTCAACAACAGCTTTCATACTTCCCCAAAGACTGCGTAGCTCTCATACCATAAACAGTCATAAATTCCATGTTGGAGCAAGGTATGACAAAAAACAATGGGGTTCAAGCATTTGTGAACTTTCTTTCCTCCTAATTGCAGTAAAAAATTTTTGTAATTCACTTTTCCCTTCCCTCTAATCCTATTTTCACCTCAATTTAAAAAAAAAAATAGGTTTGGGGGTTTTTGTGTTTCACACTATAATTGGGCTTGAAATTCATGACTGTCACATACAGAAACCTTATACAGTGCAACATATCTGTGCTCCACTAGTCCTCCACCTCCCTCATTGGGCTGAATACTGCGCATGTTAGGAGTTTCAATACAGCCATCCTAAAAGATAGGCCTGTGATATGGACAGATATTGAGCTTTCCAGCTTTTATTCATGAAATAAAGCCTACCTAGATGCATTTTTGTCCTCCTGTTATCATTTTCACACGACTTACAACCATGAATGGATATATCACACACTACGTTACTCAGGAGGACTTTTATGGACATGGAGCTGATTCAGAGAGAGATTAAATGACTTTGTGAAAGTCACACAGGAAATTTGTAATGGAGCCAAGAATTTCCTGAGAGCCAACCTACTGTTTTTAATTATTGTTTTTCTAGTTCTTCTTTGGCAGTATTCAGAGTTGAGGTGATTCCTATATTGAGTATTCATTTTTGTATCTATATTTTTTAAGAGCAGATTTACAGTCTTTGCTCTAAAGAGCATTTCTAAGAAGGGAAAGGAGACAAAGGTCAGGAGAAAGGACTCATTAGCTGCACCCCACACACATGTCAAAAACTAGAACAGTCAGTAATGTAATCTGCTCCAGGCCACACAGGAAGTTTGCAGCAGAGACAGGGAATTTTAATCTACATCCCCTGAATCACAATCTAGCACTTTTAACATCTTCCCTACAGTTCATATTTCATATGATATGAAGTCTATAGAGTATAGCCTGGTTGTTGGTTTTTTTTCTTTAATTCTCCCTTCCTCTCTGAAATAATGCAATCCAGGAACATTTGCACCCAACTTTTTAACCTTTGATGTTTAAGTAGGTTCAAAAATAAGCAAATTGTGTTTTCATGTTGTTAATTGGAATCCCTGTGTCGGGATCTTTTAGAAGCCTCTACATGGTTAACTTAAAGCTCCCACATCAGCCTGAAAACAACCCCCACAAAACACATCAGGTCCCACTAAATATGTTAAACATTTTAACTGAACAAAATGTGAAGTGAGGTAGATCTTTTGAAAACTGAATCAGGAGAAAGACAGACATCTCAGTGTATACTTCCTCCTGCCTGGAGTAAAGGTCATTATTTTGAACTAACAGCTGACACCTTTGGCCTCTAGAAGGCCATTATGCTTAATGGCCTGAGCTAATTTTTTGTGCTACAGGGTTGGCTGATTTTTATTTTAATGTCCTGCACCTTCTTCAGCTTTTGTGGGGAAAGAAACTGCTCTGATTTAATCCAGTTGGCACTAAATTGCCTAGAGGAGGAGACAGGCGAGATGCTATGAGACGGACTATGCAGTAATTTACTGAGGCTTGACCTTCTTGGCAAAAATAAATTAAAAAAAGACATATGCATACATGTGCACAAGTATGTGTGCACGAAGTGTAAGAGAGTGAGAGGAGAGTGAACTGGGGCACAGGGAACGGAAAAGAAGGAATGAGGGAAATCATAATAAAAAGGGACATACTTTCACAAGGAAATTGAAATTTTTAAACCCATTTTCCTTTCTTTGCACCACTTTGGAACAATAGCACTCACATGATTTGCTGCCAGGAAACAGAAATAATTTGGTTAGCACCAAATGACTCACAAAATCAATGACTTTTTAGAAAAGAAAAATCCCTTTGCCCGCTGGTGTGCCCATATCTCTCCCAGCACCACTGCTGTGAGTGACAGGATTGAAAATCAGCTAAAATAGAAAGCAGACGCATTAAAAGCATCAGCTATTAGAGTCATATTCTCAGAGGTGAGGCAAAGTCTCATGGGTCTCACAACCTTTGTATTTTCCTCCATCTGCACCCATTGCAGCTGGCAGTAAGCAGTGCTTCTTTCAGGGTTTCAGTCCCTCTCTTTGGGGCTTCAGTTCTTTCTGCACTGGATTCTTTTGAATGTGGGTGGTGAAAATCACAGTCACCTCTGATCCCATCACCGAGGTTGGCTCCCCTGCTAGACAGTCCAGTTCTGCCAGCAAAGTTAATGGAACTGCAGTGTTTGTTTCCATGGCTCAGCCCTGAGTGCAGGGCTGTACCTGGTAATGGTGTTTGAACTCTCATTGACTAACCTACAAGAGTAGCCTTGATAAACAGGAGTGGGATAAAAAGCTTAAGCTGACATGCTCAGGTGTCTAAATTTTTTAAATTCTTAAATTTATGGACTTATGCTGCTGTACTTACTTAAAAAAGGAAAAAAAAAGAAGGGCTACACAGGTGAATTGCTATTACATTTCTGGTCTCTACTCAATCCTTGAGGTTCCTTGAATTTGCCATTGTTGATGTCACAGCTGCACAGGGGAAGGATTGATGGTCCAGTAGTCCCAGGCACTGTGTGCCTCCACCATATATGGAAATGAATAAGCCTATGGAGCAGCTGGAACTGGTGGCACATGCTCAGCCATGAAGGCCCAAACCCTCAAGTGACTTCTCTGTGCATGAGAAATCCTTCCTTGTCTTTATAGGCAGCTTTGGGCTATAGGAAGAGCTCAGGTCCTAGGATCTCATTGCTTCTTGAAGTGTGTACACCTTAGGTATTAAACACAATTCTAATCTATTCATCTACATCAGCCTGAAAAGCATTAACCTCTACATTTTAAGCAATCAATTGGAAAACTAATTTTAAAAGTAATTTCTTACAGCAACTTGGTCTAAAGAAAACAATTAAAAATCAAGATCCAAAAATTATCTTAAACACTACACATGTTGCATGGTTTTATCATGTGTACAGCATGATTATCACAGGTTTCTCTATTTTTTTATTTTTTTTTTAAATTTTATTAACCCTTTGGTAAGGTCTTTGAGTTTCTGCTGTTTTGGGTTAAAATGTTCCCATAGGAGCTTGCCCATGGTATGCTGAGTACCCTAGTAAAATAAAAGGCCTCCTGCAGGTGGTGCTACAGTGCAGCAAGTATTTTTAATTAGAATAGGCACAAAAATATCTCCATTATAATTTTCTCTTACAAATGAAAATCGCTATGTGAGAGTAGCTCATTACAGGCAGCAAAGTTCAAACTACCATCAGATGAAGAAGTACATGTAAAGCATCTTGGAGACTGGACCAAACTCAGTAACATAATTCCACTTTTCTCAGCACAACTTACCGTTAGTTATATATCAAGAAAACCATAACTTCTCCCTCTGCAAATTATGATGAAAATTATGGCCTTATTCTCTACTGTCTAATGAGTTGTTCAGTTAAATATTGTGATGCAAAATGAGGCTGAAAGATGTTACATAACAGATAGGATGGTATCTTACATCCCATATAGCAGCACTAATGTGCAAACAACAGAAAAGGGACAAAAAATGGATAAAGCATTTAATGTCTGATAATGAAAAAACTGTTCATAATTTATGAACATCTGATTTTTCACAGACTGGTTAATAAAGCTTAATTTAGCCAGTCTAGATCAATGAGTCACCTTTACACAGACAGTCAGAATTAATTTCTTTTTGCCTTTAAATGCCAATGTATGGTCCAACAAAATGAGGTTATTACACGGGAAAAGAGTTAACTGGTAAAGTAAAATGCAGCCATTTGAAACCTTTATTATTACAAAGGATTTTAAAGGATAACTTTTATTCTACAGATTTTCCTGTCTTTGAAAGTATGTGTGGGTTGCTTCTGTCTTGCCTGCTTTTTCTGTCTTGCCTTTATTTTTGTTTCCATTTGTTGTAGTTGCTCTTGCTATTGTAAAAGGCAATAAAATGAAAAAAACCCATAGAAATCTGTGCAGAAAAAAGTAAAAACAATTACCTTTTCTGATTGCACATGAAATAATTTAGTTGTAAGTATCCTGCTTTTACCTTCAAATTTAATTTTTATATATATTCTTTTCCTTTCTCCATGAAAACTTTTAAGTGTGTTTTTAAGTGTATCTGCTTGCTAGCCACAAACTCTTGCAATCCTTGTA
>WEKX01022377.1:9011-21314 GCA_013390025.1 Pitta sordida
CTCCATCTTCAGGGTGGCCTCAGGTAGATTCTCCATCTCTGGTTTCTCTCTCTCTATTCCATAGGTTTGCAGGCAGACAGTCTGCTTCACTATGGTCCATTCTACAAGCAGCAGTGAGACGCCTGGAACACTTCCTATCCCTTCTCTGGTTGGCCTGGCTCCGTGCCTTCACAGATCTCAGCTTCTCCCAGGCTCTGGTCGGGCCATCTTCTTTGTCTGTTACTACTTTTTTCTCCTTTTTTAAACGTATTATTCACAGAGGTGCCATTATCTGCTTCTGGCCTTGCATCCTTGGCAGTGGCAGAGGCTCAGGCAGCAGCTGTCTGCCCCTCCTCTCTGCCAGAGGAAAAAAAAAAAAACCCACTCAAACCAGAACAAGGTGGTAAAATATATGTCTATAATATCCTGCAACTGTTTTTTGTTCTGCCATATTAAATAGTGATTGTTAATGAAATAATATTTCAATTAACATTATCATCAGACAAAATGCATATGTGTTAGTGTGAAACTTCTCGGTCTGGAATAACATACGCTTATAAAAATCACATTTTGTATTTCAGGTTTGTTTTTGAAACAGCCAAATTTTTATTTACATATATTAAATTTCAGCTCATTCAAATGCCATATAACACACCGAAGTGTTTTCTCTGGGGCCCTAATGACACTCTCAGGTTAACACAGAAGCCAGGTATTGTGGAAATTAGAGCATTTTTGCAGTATGTTAGAAACTAAAGTGGCTTCCTGCTGTGGACAGAGGAAAAATTTCTGTGCCTACTACTCACATTTTTTCATAAGGTCCTCCAGGTTATTTAGTAGTTCTCTACAGTTCATTTTCTTCTCCTACCTCTGCAGCAGCAGATTTGCCTCCTTCTCATAGAAACAGAAAATAAGATGAAATAAATATTTACATTAAATAATTGGATGGATTTTATATTTGCTTTTTGCTGCCCATTAAACATTTATACCTTCAGTTTTATTCTGGATGGCAGATTTCCAGGTTCCCAAAAAGCGTCTTCATGTTGGTTACAATTTACTTGGCAGCTAATACACCTTATTTAGGTCATAGCATGCAATTTTTAATTATATCTCTGTTAGTAAGTTTATTTCTTAGTGCTTTATATGTGGATCTGACAGTTTTGATCAATGAATTTTAGTTTCACTTAAAAATTAAATTCAAGTTCACTTAAAAACTGTCAGAAAAAGGAAATGCTAAGAGTATCATATATCGTATGCCATATGAAAACCAAAAAAAAACCTCCTCAAACAAATATTTAGCTAAAGTTTCAGGCAAATCAATGACCTTTGTATTGTCCCATCATTCTTTAATGATGAAAAGAACACACAGGCTTTCTTGGATACAGAAAAGAAATAACAAGTGAAATTTAGGACAGGCAATTAAATCTGTTACCTAAGAAAATATTCCTTCAGTGTGTCTCCTTATTGAATCAGATCCTGAAAACAGTGAGAAAAATCTGCTGCTCTGGTCTCACTGAAGCTGACTGTTTAGTTCAAGAGAGTGGTGGTAAATGGTGCCACATCCAGCTGGTGACTGGTNGGCCACTCAGTTTAAGAAAGAGGTTGAGATACTAGAACATCTTCAGAGAAGGGTGATGAGTATAGTGAGAGGACTGGAGCACAAGACCTGTGAGAAGCAGCTGAGGGAGCTGGGACTGTTTAGGCTGGAGAAGAGGAGGTTCAGGGGTAACCTTATTGTCCATAACTACCTGAAAGGAGGTTGTAGTCAGGCAGGGGTCAGTCTTTTCTCTCTGGCTACTGGAGACAGAACAAGAGGGGACAGTCTCAAGCCTGGCAGGGGAGGTTTAGGCTGGATATTAGGAAAAACTTTTTCACTGAAAGAGTGACCCATCATTGGAACAGTCTGTCCAGGTTGTGGAATCACAGTCCCCGGAAATATTTAAGAGTAGGCTCAAGGAGGCACTGAGTGACATGGTTTAGATGANTTTAAAGACTGTCAGAAAAAGGAAATGTTATGACTATCATATAGTATATGCCATAACAAAACAAAAAAAAACCCCTCCTCAAACAAATATTTAGCTAAAGTTTCAGGCAAATCAATGACCTTTATATTGTCCCATCATTCTTTAATGATGAAAAGAACACACAGGCTTTCTTGGATACAGAAAAGAAATAACAAGTGAAATTTAGGACAGGCAATTAAATCTGTTACCTAAGAAAATATTCCTTCAGTGTGTCTCCTTATTGAATCAGATCCTGAAAACAGTGAGAAAATTCTGCTGCTCTGGTCTCACTGAAGCTGACTGTTTAGTTCAAGAGAGTGGTGGTAAATGGTGCCACATCCAGCTGGTGACTGGTTACTAGTCATGTCCCCCAAGGATCAGTGTTTGGCCTGGTCCTGTTTAATATCTTTATTGATTATCTTGACATTGGGATTGAGTCTCTCATAAACAAGTTTGCAGGTGACACCAAGCTTGGAGCAGGTAGAGGGTAGGAGGGTCCTGCAGAGGGACCTGGACAGACTGGAGAGATGGGCAGATTCCAATAGGATGAGTTTGAACAAGTCCAAATGCCGGGTTCTACACTTCGGTCACAATAACCCCATGTACAGCTATAGGCTGGGGAGGGAGTGGCTGCAGAGTGGGCAGGCAGAAAGAGATTTGGGAGTGTTGGTGGATAGGAGACTCAACATGAGCCAACAGTGTGCCCAGGCGGCCAAGAAGGACAACGGTATCCTGGCCTGCATCAGGAATAGTGTGGCCAGTAAGACTAGGGTAATTATCCTTCCCTTATACTGAGCACTGGTTAGACCACACTTTGAGTACTGTGTCCAGTTCTGGGCCACTCAGTTTAAGAAAGAGGTTGAGATACTAGAACATCTTCAGAGAAGGGTGATGAGTATAGTGAGAGGACTGGAGCACAAGACCTGTGAGAAGCAGCTGAGGGAGCTGGGACTGTTTAGGCTGGAGAAGAGGAGGTTCAGGGGTGACCTTATTGTCCATAACTACCTGAAAGGGGGTTGTAGTCAGGCAGGGGTCAGTCTTTTCTCTCTGGCTACTGGAGACAGAACAAGAGGGGACAGTCTCAAGCCTGGCAGGGGAGGTTTAGGCTGGATATTAGGAAAAACTTTTTCACTGAAAGAGTGACCCATCATTGGAACAGTCTGTCCAGGTTGTGGAATCACAGTCCCCGGAAATATTTAAGAGTAGGCTCAAGGAGGCACTGAGTGACATGGTTTAGATGATGGGATGGTGATAGGTAATAGGTTGGACTTGATCTCAAAGGTCTTTTCCAACCTTGTTAATTCTGTGATTCTGTGAAGAGGTTTTCACAACATGAAGCTGCATGGAACTACTGAACATTTGATGGTGCAACCTGGTTAAAGCCAGAAAGTGAAAAAGATGCATGTTCTCATCCGTACTGACTATTATTCATTTTTCCTCCAACAGTCCTTGCGTCAGGTGGGATTACAGCTCTGCGTGGCTCATTTGTGTCCCAGTGATTACACTGAATGGTTAAAACGGGGGTGAAATTGCCTGTCATCTTCAGAGACTGATGGTTGATGTATTTGAGTCTTTTAAGTAGGACTCACCATTGCTTGTATCTTCTATTGACAGTAAATATCAAGCCTCAAATTTGGCTTTAGTTGAAAAGCCCTGAGTCTGCAGAGTCAGGATTGAAACATGGCTGCAGGAATTAGAGCTAGAGAAGACAATTTAAACTCTCTAATATTTGTAGCTTGGTTGCAGTGAAGGACCTTATAATACACTGGGACACAACACCTCAAAATATGGCTGAGATCAAAGTATATTTATTTTCAGAAAAAGTATACTGATACTGTTTTCAGTTTCCTAAAAAGGCGAAGATTAAGAGGGTATTGGTTTTTTGTTCCTTTTCTGAATAATGATGTTAATGGAACCATCCTCAGCACTTTTTGGACAATTTCTTATTATGAATTTGGAAGGGCTCAGGTGCTTTTGACAGATAATTGTTTTAAAATTTTAATACTTTTATGATGAATTTTTGAGACAGGTGGCAGCGTGATTAAACTTTTAAGAGTTTTGATTATGCAAAGAATGTGAGAAGTATTGCATACATTTGTAAGTGATTTCTCAATTAAATTTAAACAGAGTTTTCTTTGTGAGAAATGCATTGGGACTTGTAGAGGAGCTTCCATTTTCCTTTTTGAGGTTTTGATATGTTTAAGTGTCTATTTAAAAATGACTACTTATTTATGACTAATACCTGAAAATAATTTTGGTCTGAATACAGGGTTTTGGATATCTTGTAGAAGTTTTTTGTTCCGATGGTGTTGTGGGATTATATTCTTTTCTAGTATGGTCTGTTGTAGTGTTGTGTTTCTTTGATAAAAATAGTATAGCGGAGCAAGAAACTCACATACTCAAATATCAGCAAACCTGATTGAACTGTAAATTATCATAAATTTAAATATCTTAGTGGAAAGATATAATGAAAGAAATGCAACCAGCTCCTGCATAGAGAGTACTGAGCAATGAACACTACCGAGCCCTAAACCCACCCTGGCACTGTGGAAAGCTTTAGAGCAAGTTGTTGATCTGTTGATAGGCTGTGATTAACACACAAACCAGACATAGTATTACTAAATTTATTCTCTCTGCCCTAGTGAGGTTTAGCTTGTCATAAACTATCTAGAGACAACGTTTACATAAAATGATCAAGGACCCAGAGATGGGATTAGTGAGCCATATAAGAGCTGAATGATCAGTCAGAGCTCTTATTTTGTACATCTCTTTACATTAAATAAATAGTTTTTAAAAAGGTATTTTAAAATAAGTGTTGTTTCTCCCATCCCTTTATTGGTTAAATAGATACACAGAAAACATTGTCATCTAGAGCTAATAACTCTAGAGGGTGCCCCTGCAGCAACTACCTTTTAACAGTGTGAGGACCCACTTTTCTTTACACAGGGTAGGAGAAATAGGAGATTCCCAGAGAGGAAATTACATGGCTGAGAGATCAAAACCTGCACTGATATCTAAATTTCCTTGAATCTAGACCCAGAAAAATCCCTATAGAGGGGTTTTACAATGATCTTACTGCACAATGGAGCTGCCAGCTCTTAGTGACGTGCTCATGTCATTAAGACACCAAGTGTGGGGACACAGTGCAGACCCCCTTCCTAAAAACCCCTGGCTCTATACTATGAATCTCCTTAGGCTTCTTAAAGGCAATAGAGGAAATACACAGGCCATGAGCCAGCCACACATTCATGGAGCTGCCTCAAGCAGCCAATGAATTTGCTCTTTGAGGGTTGCTAAGAGACTGGTCTCATAACTACATACAGAGAGTACTCATCTCAGACCTGAAATTCAGGTTCTAGTACAGCCTGAACTGAAATAGTAGCTGATAAATTGTGCTGACTCACAACTCCACAAGCTGAATTTCCGAGCCTGACTCTCCAACACCCCTGGTGAGCGTACTGGTATGATCCACAGTGCTGAGTGAGATAACTGCTGTAAGATTTATACTTCCAGTCTATTTCAGTTATGTATTTTTGGCTGTTCGTCTTGATGTATCCACTCTTAGCATGTGATTCAAGCTGCTGGATGCATTAAACTAATCCAAGAAGCAGCTACAGTGATTTGTGTATCCTTATTCTTGTACAGGATGAGTTACCATCATCCTGGAAAAGTGTCATTCATCTAGGTGACAGATATCCCAGTGATATATGTTACTTGGATGGCAATGTAGTGTCAAGAGAAGACTTGGAGGAAAGGGCAAGACAATTTGTCACTATGGATACAAAGAAAAAAACATTAAAATAAAATACCTATAAACTCAGCTGTACTGACACTGCCTACACTACATTTCTAATACAATTGGCAAAACATTGAAATAAAATTGCCATCTCAAAAGATGAACCATAAAAGATGACTAGCACAGTATCGACATTAAACCCCAGAATAAACTGCATATGCTAAATAAGAGGGGCAAGTATTTCTGCAAAGATGTACAAGCAATTCCCAGGGGTTACAGAATATCCTGGACAGCTGTTAAAAAGAAACTTAAGAAAAAAAGTCCTTCTGTTTTCTGCCTTTATTAACCAGTCTTGTATCATGAAAACTTTCTCTGCATCTTTGTTTCTCTTTTTTTTTATTTTCACTTGTAAATATCTTTACCAGCATGTTTTCTGTAGAATATGAAGTATTAAACCTCTCAGTAAACTATTTTCCACTGCAGTGTAAAATATATTTGTATTTATTGATGGAATTTCATAGAGATAGATTATTCACACAGATGCTTGACATAACCATAGAAAAGCAGATTGAGAGGAGTGTAGGTTGCAAAATAATCCACCCAGACACTGTGAAATGTAGGGACTGGTTTTGGTCCAGCAACCAGAGATTGAGATCTTCATGTTTTCCATGTACAACATGGACCTTAATTATAGAATTGAATATTATTTTGTTCTAAATTAGTTGTGATTAATTTAGGACCGAATATCATAGAATGGTTTTAGACACAAGGAATCTTTAGGAGTAATCTAGTCCACTCCCTCTGACATGTTCAGGGATATTTTTCACTAGACCAGGTTTCCCCAAGTTCTTTTCAATGTGACCTTGAGCACTTCTAAACAACTTCTGTGTAAAACTTTTTCCAGTGTCTCACCACATTCATAGCAAATAATTTCTTCCTTAGGTCAAAACTAAACCTTCTTTTTCATAAGCTTAAAGCTTTTGCCACTTTTCCTGTTGCATGCCCTGGTAAAAAGTCCCTCTCCCTCTTTTAAATCTTGTTTCAATATCAAAAAGATGATATAAAGTCTCCCTGGGTCCTTCTTTTCTCCAGGCTGAGCAATCCCATCTTTCTGTTTGTCTTTATTCAAGAGATGTTCCAGCACTCTGAGCATCTTTCTGGACCTGCTCTAAGAGCTGTGTCTTTCTCCTGTTGGGAACCCCAGAGCTGGACTCAGTACTCCAGTTGGAATCTCATAAGGGCTGAGTAGAGGGGGAGACACAACTTCCTTACTTGGCTGTCACAGCTCTTTTGATGCAGCCCAGGACACAATTGGTTTACTTGGGCTGCTAGAGTGCAGTGACAGCTTATATCCAATTTTCATCCACCAAGTTCTTCTTGGCAGGGCTCTCAATCCCTTCATCACCCAGTCTTCATTGATACTGCCCCCCCACCCTGGACCTTGCCCTTGGACTTGTTGAACTTCATGACTTGCTAAAAATCTTATAACAGCCAATTAATAACTTTTTTAAAAAATCATATAAAAGTTTTATCAATGCTTTATTTACTGGTTTCTTCTCAAAGCCTGTTTTCCAAGCAGAATTGTTCATTTTTAGAGCTATATATCAGGCTAACATTAGAATATTACTTTCTTGAGAAATGCTATAATAAAACAAGCTCATCTGCAGAAGTTTTATTGATGGGTTTGAATCAATTTCAATGTGCAGCTTTTTTTCAGTTCACTGACAAAGTCTCAAACAGAATAGAAATTATATGTTTATTACTTTTCAAGACCAGTTAACTCAATCTATCAATTTGGAGATCACTCCTACTTAGTAGGAGGTCACTTAAAGACAGTCAAAAGAAAGAGCAAGAGATAGGTTGTGAGAGCTAGTCTTCCTATTTTGGTGCCAAAACCTCTTCCAGAGAATTCTTTCCGAAGATGGATGGCTTATGATGCAGGCTGCATTTCAAAAGGTAAGATGACAGTCCACAGTACTCTAATGATTAGGAAGAATGTTTGAACTCTTTCCTCTGCCTAAATTAGGTAAACAGTGTATTTCTTTCCATCAAACTGTTCACATTGCTTCCACAATTGCAGCTGTTGGTCAATCAGAGCAATAACAGCCTGCGATTGTGGTGCCACGGAAGAGAGAAGGACATATAAATCATAATCTCAATTGTTTTGATGCACATGTCAGGACAGATCTGGCAGTTCCTCTGTAAAAAGAAAGAATATTGACTCTGTGGCACAGAATTGACCTTCTGGGATTGCCTGACTTCATTGGAAGTATAAAAGTTGTCACACTCTAAGGCCAAACTCATTGCCCAGCTGGAGCCAATGTTGTCAGCTGCAGGAACAAGTATCTCAATGAGGTAAATGTGTTTTTAAAACTGTTTCAGCTAAGAAAAACCCATACAATGAAACAAGAGACAGACACATTGCACAGGAGAGATGAGAACAAAAGTCTCTTCAGTCAAATCTATTACTACTTAATGTTAGCACTAATAAAAAAAATACTCTTGTATTGTGAAATTCCAGAGAAACTTTAATAAGAGACAGTGGAATTCTCTCTTTACCATTTGATCAGCGGGTGGTGGTGATATAAATGTCAACAAAATAGGAAAGAGACGAAAACTTCACAAACTAAGAATTTACAAACTGCAGACTTCAGTACATGTTCAGGTGTTCTTTTTCACCCATCAAAAAGTAGGGCGGTAATATTTCTGAAATATACATTACAACACTTTAGTGGAAGTCTGCTGAATATTTCATTTTCAATCATCTGAAATACTAAAGTTATAAAAGAATGCCTTTAAGCTGAAAAATGTAGTTTTACAAGCAGAACAACTCATTTTGGGAAAGGACCAATGATTTTCTTCCATGTTTGTTTCCAAGCAGCCACTTTTAGCAGCTGGCTTTGCAGTTTTTATTTTTTAATGTTCTGTAAAACCTTTTTTTTTTGCTGAATAATGCTGCCAGTTACTGGTCACATCATCTGAGGAGCATGTATTTTTATTTTACTGCTGAGTGGCAGAATAGGTTTTCTTAAAGAAATTCTGGCTGCAGACATATTTACTGTTACTTTGGAAGCAACTACAAGTCAGGTGTGCAATGAACTAATTTCAGAGCTGTCTAGGACTGAACAAATTGGATAATTGTGATATCTGGGAAGAGCTGTTATTATGGTATTCAGGCCTGAATATAACTCCAATACACTTTCATTTATCTAAGTTACAGCCACTGTTAAAGAAAGAGGTTTTACCACCGTCCTCTGGAGATGCCTCTTACCACCTACCACCAACCACAGAGGGGAATCAAGGTGTTTAGTTTGAAACAGAAAATTCTAAAAGGTCTAGAAAAATGGAATCAGGTGAGATAGATCTCACACTAGATACAGAATTCATGAATAGCATGATCAGCTTGGCTTGGATTCAAAAGTACATTGTTATGACCAATGTGACACTTAATAGGGCCTCTCTCCTGCTGGAGAACTGGTGCAAGTTATGATGCAAAGTGTCACTCTTAGCCTGTGAACTTTGAGAAATTATATGCACCATAAAAACAGTGAGATTTTATGTCTATTTTATCTCATTCAGGCACAATCCTGAGGCTGTTAACTTTTTACAGCAGGTGACTTGGAGATTCTCAGCCATGGTCTCTTGGGCTACATCGACTCCCAGGTCTTACACAGAAAGGTCCTGACAAATGGGAAAACCATGGTTGTGTAGACAAATCCTAATAAAGCCTTGAAGACTTATCCTCACTGAAATCCAAATTAGTTTGTTGCTTAAATACATTTGTGAGCCTGAATTTTGGCAAATACTAATGGTTACATTGCCTGTCTTTTGCAATTGTAGGCATTGGAAGGGACCCACAAAGATCATCTAGTCCAACTCACCATCTAACACCCGTGCAGAGACCGAAAGCACATCCCAGAGCGGTAAAACAAACCTAGTTCCCTCACAATCTAGCAGGCCACTCCGAGCCGGGAGGGACCCAGGATCATCCCGCCCTACACCCCCCAGCTAGACCATGTCACTAAGCTGCTCATCGAGTCTTCTCTTAAACTCCTCCAGGGACGGTGACTCCACCACCTCCCTGGGCAGCCCATTCCAATGTGCAATCACTCTCTTTGTAAAAAACTGTTTCCCTTAGCAAAGAATTAGATTTGTTTTATTTGGTAAATCTGCAATTCTAAGGCTTGATCCTCATTTAAGTACCACATCAATGAAATCAGCACTGTGATTATGTAATTTGCAAGAATTCCCATTGATTTCAATGGTTTCATAGTGAATTCTTTTCAGATTTTCACACATATCGTTGTTCTTTATGGGAAGAAAGGATGAGCAAGGACTTCTTAATTTACCTTCCCTGTGACATTCATTACCCCGTGTGGCTCTGTAACATCCTGTATTAATCACCTCAAAACTGAACATTCGAGAACTTCATCAAACTTCTTTGGATCCCATCTGTTTCTGCTGAATATTTTTGAGGTGAGACAATAGAGAAGGAACAGTATTACATAAGTCTGAGTCAGAAAAGTATGGGATGATAATATTATAAGGATATGATAATATTATAATTTGAGGGTTTTTTCTAGACTTTCTGTAAATGTCTTTGTTTCATTTATTTAATTTCTGATACACAAAGATTTGTAAAGACTTTAAGGACTTATATATTTACTACTATATTCATGTTACTTACCTTTATCTCCACGGTTAAATGTTCATTGTTGTTATCCCACATTTACTTAAGTATATCTAAACCCTCTATTTTAGTTCAACCATGAAGAAACAGAGTTAATGTAAGTAAAGAAAAACTGATCTGAAGAAAAGATGTGTGGATAAACATGGGTACCTCATTAGAAGTCACAGAATCACAGAAGTCAGCTCCCTCCACCAAACAACACTAATTAGACCTAAATCATCACTTCCAAATGTGGTTTTTTTGTGGTGTTTGAACCCTGTTTATAACTAAGGCACAGGCTGAAGCTCATTGGTACTGGTTTCAACATAGTGAGAAGCTATTTCTATTGCTCTTTATAGCAAACACACAGAATCACAAAATACTCCAAGTTGGAAGGGACCCACAAGGATCATCTAGTCCAACTCACATTAAGCACTGGGAGACTGGATTCCTCCAGTCTGTTATTTTTCTTGAACAAGGAACCTCTGTCTCAGCCTTTCATTACAGAAATAGTTGGTAGTTGATTAGAGTGGTCCTTTATTGACTCAGCTTCTGTGCTGTTGAAAGCATTTCATCTTCATGCATAGCACTGGAAACTTATAGCCACACCACGTTAAAACAAACATGCCTACAAATGTTTAGGCCATAAGCAAGGAGAGAAGAAGGTTTTTAAACGCACGTCAAACTTGGTATGTGCTCCTATATTGTATTCATAAAATTAAGTCGCCTGATCCTGGCCTTTCCCCTCAGCTTTGTAGAATATCAGATTTTGAGGGAGAGATTGCATTTTCTTAAAATCTAGGAATATTCAAAATTTAAGGAATGCCTGCAAATTCTGATCTTATTCTGAGGAACTCACAAGCATAAGGACCTAAGGAAACAATAGTGTTATTATTATTTATTTTCTCAATTTTCTGCAATTTGTGATGTGAAGAAAATTTCCTCGGTTTACACGATGGAAAAGTTCTTGCTGCTTTGAAAACTCAGTTGTGCAGCTGAATACTGAAAAAACATCTGCCAGCATGAGAAAATATCTCCAACCATCGCCTCCAGGATTTCATTGAAGGAAAAAGAAAGGTTCCTTAGGTTCCTAAGGAAGGAAAAGAAAGTCATTTGATAAAGCTGCATATATGGGATGATCACAGTGGTAGTCTGAAAGACACAACAGTCTTGAAATACCCTTTTGCCATTCAGGACTCTCAATGAGCAGAAGCACTAAGGGTCATAGATCCATACTTATTTACAGTTACATAAGAAAATGCACATTGACTTCCAGCAGCTCAATTACTAATCTAACCTTTATGTTTTCTATGTCTCATAATTACAGGGAAAGGCAACTATTCATACATGACACAGGATGGGAAATTAGATTCTCATTAGTTTCATCCAAGCTGATCATGATAGCTACAGTATTTTCTTATAGACAAGGAAGAACTGAGTTTCTAAAAATCACAGAATCTCACAGAATCTCACAGAATCTCACAGAATCTATCGTCATCTCAGAGAATCTCACAGAATCTATCGTCATCTCACAGAATCTATCGTCATCTCACAGAATCTCACAGAATCTCACAGAATCTATCGTCATCTCACAGAATCTCACAGAATCTATCGTCGTCCCACAGAATCTCACAGAATCTATCGTCATCTCACAGAATCTATCGTCATCTCACAGAACCTCACAGAATCTGTCGTCATCTCGCAGAATCTCACAGAATCTCGCAGAATCTATCATCATCTCGCAGAATCTCACAGAATCTCGCAGAATCTATCATCATCTCACAGAATCTCAGAATCTATCCTCATCTCACAGAATCTCACAGAATCTATCATCATCTTGCAGAATCTCGCAGAATCTCGCAGAATCTCGCAGAATCTCGCAGAATCTATCATCATCTCGCAGAATCTATCATCATCTC
>WEKX01022377.1:23366-33813 GCA_013390025.1 Pitta sordida
CAGAATCTATCATCATCGCGCAGAATCTATCATCATCGCGCAGAATCTATCATCATCATCTCACCGAATCGCGCAGAATCTCACAGAATCTATCATCATCTCACAGAATCTCGCAGAATCTATCATCATCATCATCGCACCGAATCTATCATCATCGCACCGAATCTATCATCATCGCACAGAATCTCACAGAATCTATCATCATCTCGCAGAATCTCGTAGAATCTATCATCATCTCGCAGAATCTATCATCATCATCACCTCACCGAATCTCACCGAATCTCACAATATTATGAGTTGGAAGGGACCCACAAGGATCATCTAGTCCAACTCACCATCTAACACCCGTGCAGAGACCGAAAGCACATCCCAGAGCGGTAACACAAACCTAGTTCCCTCACAGTCTAGCAGGCCACTCTGAGCCGGAAGGGGCCCAGGATCATCCAGCCCTACACCCCCCAGCTAGACCATGTCACTGAGCTCCTCATCAAGCCTTCTCTTAAACACCTCCAGGGACGGTGACTCCACCACCTCCCTGGGCAGCCCATTCCAATATGCAATCACTAAAAAGATAGATTCTAGAGCGAGTTCAGTATTCTTAATGGTTACATCACCTCAGTGTAAATACAATCTTGCTCTGCCTATTTATTCATTTAAAAGTAAAAAGAAAACCAGCAAAATAATCCATATTTTCATTAGTAGAAAAGTAATATTCAATATGTTGGAAAAAAAAATCTTTCTGTTTATGTTTAGGCTATTCTTTGACAGAGAAGGGGTAATATAAAGAGAGAACATGTGCAATATAACTACTTTCAACACTTTCAACACCTGTAAATGAAGAAAAACTAAGGTTGCTTTCAGATGACTGCATCAAAGACCTCATCTAAGTCACACCATGAGAAGGAGATGTACATAATTATGTGTTACTATAAGAAATAGTAGTGCATGTGTTAGATAGAGTCCTTGAAATGTATATGCTCTGTAATGGGAGACACAAAAAGGAGAGAGTAAAAATTGTCAGCTTCTGATGTGTTGTTATTGTCCTTTCCACTCATTGGCTGATACTGTGAAGTTTGCAGTAGTGTAAAGAGCTGAGTCTATAAGTAAATGGGACAGATGATTCCATTTTTACTCAAGGAAGGAGCACAAAATAAAAATCCCCATATCTGAGTTCTCTTTGATGCTCACAGGCTTCTGCCCAGCATCAGGATTTACTACTTTGAACTCATCCCTGATTCAAATCCTGCCCCTGAGCATCTGTGAGCTCAGCATGTGCCCAGTTTCCTGAGATAATAAACAAGCCCTTGATTTCTTCTAAACTATTCATACATTATATGAGCAGGTAGAAAAGTTCACCCTAAGGATATGGAACTCTTGGAACACCTTTGCTTAACAGGGCAGGAGTTCCTGAAGTAAGGGATTCATTTTAGTACGGTACAGTTTTGAAGAAAGGAATGAGCAAAATCCTATGCGTTTTCCTTCTGCCACAATAAACTGGAAGGAAGATTTGTCCCAAGAGGAAACTCCTGCCAATAATGTTTGTATTCATTCTTTTTTTTCTTCACATTATAGACTTATCTAAGGGCTCTATCTGACATGGGGACCCCCATGTAGAAGCTGTACAAATAGAACAGATGAAGGAAGCTCTCCTGCTGATGGAGAGGGAAGAACAGGAACATGACTAGGGCATGGAATGGAATACACCTTGGCCTGGCTTAACTCTCACCTTCTATACACCCTGAAAATCCACTCTTGCAAAGGAAAAATTGCTTCCCCATCACCCTATAACTGAGGTTTCATAAAAGTATTAGTACCATGACATTAACTTTACAGATAGGAAACCAGAAGAGAGAAAGATTTCTTAATTTGCCTAAGGCTGCAGAGTGAGTGCGTGACAAAGGAGCACAGTTCCTGGACTTAATTTACAACTGTAAATAAATAAAATAGACTAACCCCATTCTTTGGCTCCATGGTCGGAAACACAGCAAAGTTTGGTGCTGGCTGAACTCTCTTCTTCCTGAGAACAGCATTTGAGGTGTGGCCTCATCAGTGTCCAGAACAGGGAAAGAATCATTGTCTTGGTCCTGCTGGCCACACCCTTTCTGACACAGGCCAGGTTGCCATTTGCCTTCTTGGCCCCCTGGGCACATGCTGGCTCATGTACAGCCACTGTTGACCAACACACCCCAGATCATTTTCCACTGGTCCATTTTCCAGCCATTCAGTCCTCAGCCTGAGGCTCTGCATGAGGTTGTTGTGGCCAAAGTGTAGCACATAGCAGTTGGTCTCTTTCAACCTTATCCTGCTGGTCTCAGCCCATCTGTACAGCCTGTCCTGATCCCTCTGCGGAGCCTTTCTACCCTCCTGCAGATCAACACTCCCAGCACACTTAGTGTCATCTGCAAATTGACTGAGGGTACCCTCAATATCCTCATCCAGATCATCCATAGAGATACTGAACAGAACTGGCCCCAGTACCAAGCCCTGGAGAACACCACACATGACCAGCTGCATGTAACTCCATTGCCCACCACTCTGTGAGCCCAGATATGCAGCCAATTTTTCATCCAGTGAACAGTGCACTCATCCAAGCCATGGGCAGCCAAGTATTATCTCTTTAGGAATCCAAAACTCCATGATTTGGTCAACACTGTACCCAAGATGTCCTCACACGAGTCCTTTTCTGATCACAAAGAGCAGGCCCAGAGAGTGCTGGAAAGTTTTCTTCCCACACACCACGACTGTTTTCTCTATGTTGGGTTGCATTTCCAGCAGACGTCTGAAGTCAAAGACCCCCATGGGAATAAGCATGTTGTCTCCTTTTTTTTATCCAGTAGCATGGTATATAGCTAGATTAGGGAAACTTAATATGAATCATAACTCTCATTTCTTGTCTGAGGAATGTAACAAACTTGGAAGGGATTCTTCCACATTCAGACCCCACAGTAGTGCCATAAAATCTTAGCTGACAAAACATGAAGCTAATGAATTGATTAATGCTGTTATCAGAGTGGGCTTACCCTTAGAAAATTCAACAGATCACGGCACTAATTTTATGTCTTCTCTGCTAAATGAGGTGTGGAAGCTGTTAAAAATTCCCCCATCACACAGTTTCGTATCAGCCAGAAACAGATGGGTTTGTAGAATACTTTAATCAAACACTTAAGCAGATGCTAAGAAAATTCATCAGCAGTGAACCAAAACATTGGGATAAATTGTTACCTTTTGTTTAGTTTGTCTATTGGGACATCTCTTAATCATCAATTGGATGCTCCCCATACCTTTCCAAAAATGCTCAAGAGGCAGACGTGCTGGATTTGTGTTGTTTTCAAATTATCCAACATTTGTCAGAGTCACATTTTCACTCAGATAACATCCTTTATAATTATATTGTTCAGATATGTAAATCAAGGCCCTGGTCCTGTAGCCAGATCAACACAACTGGAATGATACATACATGAATGATAACGGTCAGGATTCAAAACTGGTGATCTTTATGAAATATTGAGGTTGTAGACAGATGAAGCTGAACAATTCCAAAACAAAAGCAGTGACATTGAGACAAAGGCAATTATTAGTCTGGTTTGTGCTCCTCTCAATTCACAACCCATTCCCTGTAACAATTTAGAGTAGTGTTATCACAGGGGACAGACAGATTTGCACATGTAACAGTATCACCTGAGTTCATTTCCCAGATCTGAAATTTTTTCAGTGGGTCTGGAATAAGTTGTTCATGGCTAACTCAATGGGAAAGGCACTTTTATGTTCAGTGCTGCTGGTTTAAAATTAGGCATATGGCTTTGAACTGACCCCAAGGAAACACTCAAATTGCCTATGGTCCTTGAAATGTAGTCATATAACATTTTTGGTGCCTCTGGTTCTTGCTTACATTGCTATGAATCTGGAATGTAAGTCCATTGACCTACAATATCAAGCTGAGAACTAGTGGTACTGTGCTGTGATGGAAAAAACTCCATGTGAAATAGAAATAAATTTTTCAATTCAACTATTTAATTTTCAATAATACACTTTATCTCACTACCCAGGAAACTACCCAGACACTCTGACAAAGTTTAATTGATAATTAGAATGTCTGTAGAAATACCAATGAAACAGTGTCAAGAAAAAAACATACACATATATATATATATAAAAACATACATATCTATACAGTAACCCCCGCTTATCCCTGGTTTTGCTCTTTACGGATTCAATTGTTCATGGTTCATTTTCATGCAAAAGTCACATCTGGGCATACACAGAAAATGTGGCAAAGATAGACAGTTCATTAATAAGTAAATGAGCTCATGAATATGCAAATAAGCACTGCCCATCACTGTGCCCCCCATGGCCCTTGACTGCTACGGGGGCATTCCTAGGACAGCTGCTGCAGAGGCCGCAGGGACCCAGAGCTCCCTCTGCAGCACCGCAGCCAACCCCGCCTCCAGGCTCAGCCTTTGCTATTGCGCTTCACTCCATTCCAAGCGCTCCGAGTGCCAGGTCTGGCTGGAGAACTGCCCATTACCTATTGCTGTGGCAACACTAGTGTGCTGGCTCTGTGCCTGGGCAGCCTCTCAACAGAGCACTGTGAAAGCATTCTGTTTGCAGCGCCGGCACCGGCCCTGGCTTGGAAACCCTACCTAACCTAGCTTTGAGCACATCCCACCCCAGCCCCAGTTGCACTGGGCAATGCTATCCAGCTGACCGCGAGGGACTGAGAACCCCGAGCTTGCTGCCATAGTAGAGAGAGGGTGGGTACTCTGGGCTTGCCGCCACTGCAAAGAGGAAGCAGGCACCTCAGCAGTGCGGCCATGGCAGACAGTACCTTGGTGGTCCCTGCTGCCATGGCAACCCCAGCCCACACACCATGTTTATACAGTTGAGTTGACTTTAAACACACACACAACTTGTTGAAAAGCCCCGGCTTGGTACGATGGTAAAAGGCAGGAATCCCAGGATTCCCTGGACAAGAATGAGCAGAAGCCATTCCTTTTGGTCTCCTGAGCCAGCCCAGGGCAAAGGGCGGTCTTGAGAAGGCTGCACAGTACTCTGGAGCTGAGGGTGGCAGGGCAATGGGCAGGGCTTAATTGCATATTCATGAGCTTGCTTATCTTCATGGATCACCATGATGGGAGGGACCCGGACCCAAAGACTCATGAAACTCAAGGGATCACTGTATATACATGTTCACACAAACATATGGTCTTTATGAACCTCAGTTCTGTTGAAAATTACAGGAATATTAAAAAGTGTGACATTTGACTCTGTGAATTTTCTAAGTATATATTAACTTAGATTAATGCCATGTATAGTTCAAATTATTCTATGCCCACAAAAGTTTGTTGGCAAAGCCCTTAAAAATGTTGGTCGCAATTAAAATATCATAAGGATATTTTGTGACCATAAGAAAAGAATTTGTTCTACATTGGCCTAGGACAAACTTCTTAATTTCCTCTTTTTGCCCAAAGAGAAACCTGCCAAGTGTTTTTCTTTTACAAACATCACTTTTTTTTTTGTAATTACATCTAATTAATTTTCCTCCAAAATGTCATATAGAAACTAGAAGAACCAAGAAGTTCCTCTCTATTCAATCATGGTAAAATTCTACAAGATACAAGGGGAAAAAAAGAGGGAAAAGAAAGAATAACTGCTCATTCAGCAGATATTCATGAATGATTAATGGATACTTCAGGTTACCATGAAATTCTAGTTTTTGGCACTCAGATGGAAATAAATGGAAATCAAAAGCAAAGCAAATGTCATGTAAGACAGTGTCATCAGGCTAATAAATCTGAACCCAAGGTTTGAAAGGATATTTGGCACTCTCCAAAGCACATTGCTAAAGAAAGAGTGGGAAAAAAATTAGATACATTTCAGAAAATTTAAAACCCAGAATCCTTCAGATTCAAGCATTTTCTTCCTTTTCTATTTCGTAATTCTGTGAATGACATATGCTGTATCGAGAATATTTAATTTCTGTCACTCCTCTTTCTGTATGCTTCCCTTTTTGAGGTTTTCCTGTCCTCATTATCTTAAAATGTAAGATTTCTGAGCATTTGGAAGCTAAATATTTGAACTCACTTTATAAGATCACAGGAGTGTCTTTTTTTATTCTCTCCTTGCTTCATTCTATCATTTAGTGCTATCAGGTTGAATTAGCATTTTTTATGGTCAAGAAGAAAAAGTGAATGGTGGAAAAATAGATAAACATAAAAAAAATATTGTATTTAAGAGAATTGTGGGTACTTCAAAAAAGTTATGTAATAATCTGTTGAGAAATATTATCTTAGTAATAAAATGACTCAGAAGAATTTTGTGCAGATCCTCATCCTGCTGTGAAGAGCTTAGTACAGCTCTTAACAGTGCAGCCTAGAGAGGAGCTCTTTGCAGCTCACAGCTGCCCGAAGCCAGGTAATATTCTGCTTTGAGCAGCAGCTCCACAGATTAATTCAGTTCTTCTTTCTAAGCTAGGAAAAGTCAGCAGAACTGCATCTCTCCATTTCCCTGGAGGCAATGTGAAAAATGGACCCTGAATACTGTTGTGCTGTGTCTCAGGATGGTTCTGCAACCTCCACAGGAGCTGTCAGTGAAAATGCCTGTCTTTGGTCTGTCCCATCTTGTAACTGCATGATCCAGAAAGTTTGAAAGAAACACAGAACAGGGTCTTTCACCAGATAAATTCAGTCCTTTCAAATACGTGCAAAGCACATATCAAGATATAAGATTTCAAGATATGTATTTTATGCCCTTGTTAGAAGTTTTTCAGAGATATGATGTGGCTGAAAAAAGATTTGGATGTGAAGGTGACTCAGAAAATATTAGCCATAACCAGAATATATTTTGTTAATCAGCCCTATAATGCAGATCTGGAAGCAATTACTTGCCTACATCTGCTGAACTAAATCTTGAGAACAGCAACCTAACTGTCTGTCTGGCCATGAGAATGGTTTGTTTGCTTGGTCCTGGGAGTTAGCCTTTTCTTTAGTCCATTTTACGCAAAAAATATCCTGGCATGAAAGTTTGAGTAGAAGGAACACTTGTCACCAATATTAAACTGGCAAAGAACTAAAAGCATAGGAAACATACTTTTTATAACAGTTCTCAGTCCAAGGCAGGAAATGAGAACCTAGACCTAACGTGCAACCCAGCAGAGCTTCCCAAATTTTCCTTCACCAAGACTAACCCCGTTATTTCCACATGGCATGAATTAGACCAAAGGAGAGTAGGAAGTTGTAGACCCATTCATCCCTCCCTCCCTGTCTTACTGCATCCTTATGTCATGATTGGATCACGAGGGAGGCAGAGGGAGTTCCTTATACCTCTTAAAATGGGATTATATTCTGTGCTATATGCATTATCAAGGAGAGATAAGAAGCCTTCAGACATTACATGAACTGGAAATCCAAAAGTTATTTGTAATCTTTAACAGAGTAGACAAATAACCATCAATCAGCACAACTTGCCTCAGGATCAGGACAGCTTCTCTGCTGCCCATCATTGTCACACAGGTGATTTTCTGAATTAAGTTCTAGATACTGTTGTTCAAAGACTTTTTTTTTTTCCTCCTGTTCAGTTCATCCAGGCCAATGCAGCCATCAAATGAACTGCAAAAGGTTTGTAGGTAAGTAAAGTTACACATTTGTTTTTTAAATTTCCATCCTATCTCTTTCCTCCTTTTTGCTCAAATACTGTGTTCAGCATAGCTGAGTTAATTAACTCCTTCTCCATGCCATGTACTTGTTTACCTAAGAGACTATTGCCTTCACGTTGAATTATCCTGTTCCACTTCTCAGGACACCTACTCTCACAATGGTTAACTTTCAAAATGCACAAACCAAGCACAAAGTACACAAACCTCAGCAAGCAAAAGACAAAACCAGAAAGAAAACCATAAGTACTTGATTCCTTGCTTTAATTATGCATCAGAGACTTTAATTTTAAATGCCTGGAAAAAATATCTTTACTGTTCATTTTAAGTGTTGCTTCCAGATTAATATCTAATTTAAGAGCAGCTATCATTTCCCCTTTGACAAAATTATTTTTCATAGTAGCAGCCTTCAAAGCAACTAAAAATATTCCTGTGATACAGAGCAATAAATATTTGCAGATATGAAACCCATTATATTTTGTAGTGATTAAAATATGAAATAGGACTTGGTATTTGGTCATTGAGACTTTTGCTGTAATTTGAAACAGACCTAACAGCAAATAGTAATATTTGTGTCCCTTTTACCTCAAGGTTGCCAAATGTGATGGTGATAAATACTTATTTTTTTTAAAGTACTTCGAAGATAAAGGATATCAAGTTTGCTCTTATCCTCCTCTTTACTTCTGGTGTGTGTTTCATTAACTATTCTGACCAACACACTAGCAAAGAAAGGGACAAGATAATCAGTGGATACTGATCTATTCTCAAGAAAAGAGAAAACATGAAGGTATCTGTCCTTCACAGGTTATCTATGTTTTTTTCCCCTTACAGCAGCAGCATATGTGCAAAAAGTTTAATGTACTGGCTAAATTATAAAGACTTCAGCAGGCATCAGCCTCATATAAATCAGATCTCTTAGTTTGTTTTTTNTTTAGTTTGTACTGGGATGAACTAGAAAAACCTTGCACAGACAATTAAATCTGATTATCCTAAAACTCTTGATTAATGGTTTTCAGATTTGTTATTTGACTGATTGTGGAAATTTGTATCTTGGTTAACAGGTCCATTTTTGATCATGTATTTAGTGTTCAGAGAAACAATCTGTAATTTTAGGCATAAGTGTTCAGTTGTTTTGCCACATAGACATACCTGAACACATTGAGCTATGCCAGGATTTTTTCTATCCTTTTCCACAGCGCTAATGATAAGTGTATGTGGCCTTTATGGAGAGGAATTTTAAGAAAATGCATAAAGAACACCTTTCATAGCTGCACAATCACCACATGAAGCAGCTCGTTTTGCTGGGGGTTACATGCCATGGATCCAACTCACTCGAAGAGGGTGAGAGATTTTCAGCCACTGCCAATCAGTGTTGGTGTGGGCCCAAAACCCCAAAGCTGTGGTGTATAAAAATACTTTGAAGTAGTAGAGGATTACAGCAAGAGTTTTCTTAGACTCAGAATAACCCACTTAAGCTGTGATAAGGGAGACATTTATTTCCCCCATCCAAATACACCGACTTAGGAAAAAGAGAGAGATACAACGCAGGAATGGAAAAGTGGGAAAGTTTAAGTGTCACTCTGTAGTGTTTCATGAATAACTCCAATTAACAACATCATTNGGTACTTCTGTTTATTTTGTTGCAGTTCTGTTTTGTTTGTTTTTTTTTTTTTAATTTTGGTTTTTGTTTGCTTGCTTTGGTTTTGTGTTTTTATGTTTGGTTTGTTTTGTTTGGGATTTTTGTTTGTTTGGGTTTTATAAATATAAAAACCGTACACGCATACCTCAAAGAAGAATCCAAAGGATGTGTGTTCTCAGGAGAGCCCTGAACATGCCCACCAATCTCTATCTCTGTCAGGCTGTAATCAGCTATAAAATACACANATGGAGAGGAATTTTAAAAAAATACATAAAGAACACCTTTCATAGCTGCACAATCACCACATGAAGCAGCTCGTTTTGCTGGGGGTTACATGCCATGGATCCAACTCACTCGAAGAGGGTGAGAGATTTTCAGCCACTGCCAATCAGTGTTGGTGTGGGCCCAAAACCCCAAAGCTGTGGTGTATAAAAATACTTTGAAGTAGTAGAGGATTACAGCAAGAGTTTTCTTAGACTCAGAATAACCCACTTAAGCTGTGATAAGGGAGACATTTATTTCCCCCATCCAAATACACCGACTTAGGAAAAAGAGAGAGATACAACGCAGGAATGGAAAAGTGGGAAAGTTTAAGTGTCACTCTGTAGTGTTTCATGAATAACTCCAATTAACAACATCATTTACCTTGACTCTCTTGCCTATTTCATCATTACATAAAACTGATACCAATATTTTTATACTGTGTTAAAGTTATTGGGCATTTAAACACAGAGTTTAAATAAAAGGGCATGAGTTTAAATAGGTTTGATTTGGTTTTTTTAAAATAAAATTGACATGAATTTGAAATAATTTTCAATAATGTTGAATTGCTTTAAAAAGTATGGTATCATCAAATGTTTCCATTTCAGTGAAATTGCTTTTTCCAGAAGACAATTGTGGACCTATTGGAGAGCAGACAAGAATTTACCATCTTAAAGATGTGGCATTTAGGGACATGGTTTAGNTTCTCTCACTAAACCATTCCTAAAAGCTCACACAGAAGCCTAATCAAAAGCTAACACAGCTTTCTTCTGTAAGTGTTCCAAGATAAAAAATGATTTCATTATTCATCTATGCAGCTTTTAGTTTGTACTGGGATGAACTAGAAAAACCTTGCACAGACAATTAAATCTGATTATCCTAAAACTCTTGATTAATGG
>WEKX01022377.1:33967-65894 GCA_013390025.1 Pitta sordida
AGGGACATGGTTTAGTGATGGACTTGGATTAATGCTCAGAGCTGATGATTGAAAAGATCTTTTCCAACTTTAGCGATTCCATTATTTTCTATCTTTGGACAAGTAAGATATTCTAAATACAGCATCCTTGGAAGTTTGTTCATGTGTTTTTAAGTTTTATTTCTCTCATCCTACACTGCCTCTAGACTTTCTCAAAGGTTGTAAAACCACATTGACAGTAGAGTTCACTACAGCCGACACCCACATAGAACAAAACTGGCCCAAGTTCTCTGGGTGTGGCTTCTCAGTGTGTTCAGAATGATTGGGGGAAATGGCCTCTATAAGCCAAAGGAAAAATTCTCATTGATTTAATTGTCTCTGCTTATCACAATATCAAGAAAAAGACATTACCTTTGAAGACACAGTCCTTAGAAACATGTGAACTACATTATGATAGATGGATTTATTTTGGGTTAACTGGCCAAGAATTCCAAGTGTTACAAGATCAAGCTGGTTTTCCATATGCCAATTTTAGCTGCAGAACATCAGCATCTGGGAAGTTTTCTAAGGGATTCGTCGGGGCTTTTTTTCCTCTCAAGAAGAGCTCTTAAAACTAAACTGAAATTTGTTTAGGGAGAGAGTCTGAATTAATTTTAAAATATAAATAATTCATAGTTGTCTTCGTAGGCTTTTAGTTCTGATAATGTTTTATCTAAGCAATTGCATCAGGCAGCGATCAATAGGTATGATGATTATTAGAACCGCAGTTGTTACTACCAGGTCATGTCTTGTCCTATACAAAAAACATCCAAGGAAGTCTAGTGTGAGAGAAAGCAAGATTCCTTTGTAAAGTAAATTCATTCCATTCTTGCAGAAAAACCCCTAAATTTTGTTACAGATGAATTAGTTGAAGTCTGAGATGCATTGAATGATTTTAGGATGTGACACTGTGCTTCTTTGCGGTATCAGATCCAGTGTGAAAAAGGCCATGTCTAGGCAGATAACTCTGGGATGAAGTAGAGGTTTTGTCATGAATCTCATAAGGATTAAACTAGTGAATATGTCTGCCATTTACCACCTCATTGACATGTTGAAGAGAATAACCGCAAAAATTGAGCTTAACAATACATCAGTTTATGTTACTGTCTTATTCACATCCTGCCACATTCAATACTGTAGTTTTAGAAGCTGAGGGAGCCAGAAGAAAATAAACCAAGTTCCAAGTTGAACCTATGCACCCGTGTTTCTTGGCTTACAAAAAACCTCCAATTATTAAATGCAGAGGTAGTATCAGTGCCAAAAGTGAAAGTGAATAATCTGAGATGGAGAAGACAAAGAATTCTGAAAGTTGGAGTTTCTATGGCAACACTGACTTGGACAACCTGCTACAAAAGTGAATAGTTTCTCTGTTCCGTTATGGTAGGAGGTAAAGGTAGGGAGAATAAACATGAACAAACACCCACAGCCTGTCTGATGAAATATGCTTTGATACCATGCACAAGTCTGTCAAACCTGGAGTTTTGAGCATGTTGAGAAAACTGTGTACTTCTTATTCACAGCCTAAGTACATTACAGATTCTGTGCATTACCCTGTCATGGAGTATAAATCAGTTTATGCACACACACACCATCCAGCTCAGTACAGTTAGTTACTATCCAATTCCTACACTAGTTTTATTTCAATTTCAAGAGATGCTCTTGCAATCAGATATAAAACTTACTCTTTTCTTTTAATCTCATCTACTTAATTCCTGAGGAGGATTATTTCCTGCAAATCAGGTCTGAGAAAGTATTTGAGAGGGGTTTATCTGCTTGTAATTAATTACTTCCTGTGTCTGAGGATTGTTGCTGCATAAACAAAGAATAGAAACCAAGTATTTGACACAAGACATTGCAGCACTGATTTATCTACAGCAAGAATACTGTCTCCACAGTCCCAAAGTCCTGCTAATGTTGCTAGAGAGAATTCAATATGCTTAGTGTAAGACAGGCATGGAAATATTTAAGCGTAGTGAAAATATCTGAATGCCAAAATTTTTACAACTGCAATGTTGAGGAACTTTATGTAAGTCTTGTCACCTGTACACCACCTCTTAAATCTTCCCTCACAGGTTTGTGTGCAGGTCATCAAGACAGTTCCAGAATTATACTTTTAAAACATGCTGCATTTAAATTGCCTGGTTTTTACCAAAGATTTCATATGGCATCTTAAAGTCTGTTTAAGGCCAGAATGTGTTATATTCCAGGATATTTTAATTCTGCACCAGTTTGGGAATACCTTGAAACCACCTTGAAACTTATCAAGAAACCTCACAGCTCATATTAGAAGATCTTGATATCAAGTCACAGGTGTGATCCTAATTCACACAAGCTGACCCATTATGACATACATCCAAATCTTCATACTGCAACATCCTTTTTCCCAAGGGATCTTTGCTCCCAGTGCACCTGCACTTAAAAAAATTCAAAGAGCAGAACCTTGTCTCCCAGTAGAATCTCAGCTCTACAATATTTTGGCACAATTCTTTAATTTGACACTAGTGAGAAACTGCGTAATCCAACAGTAAAATAAGAACTTTTGTGTACAAAGCGTCATATCTGGGACTGTTACACCTCCTCTAAAAGTCAATAGAATTACAACTATACTGAAGTTTGACATTTTTGTACCATCTAAGAACCTGGCTCTTTTCAGTGAAGTTCTCCCTCTCCTTCCCAGAAGTGTCATCTGAAATCAGATGATGACTCCGTAAGAATTATTGACTTGTCAGCAAATGAGCAATAGCCCAGCACTAGCTGCTGCCAACGACTGCCAAGAAGAGGAACTTCTTCCTGCAAATGTTGTAGGTTTTCTTGTATTTTAGTAAGACCTAAAATCTATGGACATCTGCCCTTCAGTATCAATGAATATTATCTCTGTATGGTTGGAAGACTACGTTTGCCTTCATACTGGTTTTGGGTGTGAGACAGTCAGCTTAAGAGCAAACGAGCCACCCTTGTCTCACTGCTAGTCTGCAACAACCCTTCAAGCCTCTTCTAGAGCAGAGCTCATGGAATTTGCTAAGAGGAGGGAAAACATAAAAATTTTGCAATGCACTTGAGAGTATTCTCAGAATCGCAGCCATATTGTCTTAACATAACCCATCTTTTGCAGACAATCCATTCTCAATAAGTCACAAAACATCCTGACAAGCATAGGGGATTCTTGGACAGTTTGAACCCAAGCAGTTTGAACTTCATGTAGAGATAAACTTGCATTGACAAGACTTTAAAGTTGCCCCCAGAACCAGGCTATACCACAAGCACCACCTCCAAAACACCACTGCAGGTGAGAAAAGTGAATTAAATAGCTATTTTTAAATCTTCCTGGTATGGAGGTGTCTATACCCCTTTCTCTAAGGGATTAGAGTATGTGACACAAAGTTTGCAAAGACAGCCACAAAAAACACCACATGGTTTAGTTTGAGAGAATCAACACTCGCAATGAAAAGCAAGGAAGCAGGGAAGCATGTCCTTCTCAATGTGGCAAGTTGTTTCATGAAATGAAAATAAACAATTTCTAAACATTTTATTGTTTGAAGTATATTTTATACTTTCAAATAATAAGCTCTCCTGCCACTCCTTGAAATGTTAGATATGCTCAGCATTAAATATACACTTCACATCAGATACAGATCTAGCTGCCTTACTGTTAGATGGGTGTCAGATATTAAAGCATATTTTGCCTTTAATATGTTAATATTCTTCAGCAATCTAAGCATGGATATAGTCACACTTTCCTTTACGACTTTCATCTCTTCCTGTGCTTTACTAGCTTCATGCATTTGGGGAGGAACTGGAATACCAATAAACATCTCGAAGGAAACCTGCTACAGTCAGTTCCAGCTGGTGCAGATGTGGTTTCTGGTACAACGTACAGCTCCAAAAGCAATGCTGTATTGTAGTAAGAGACCTTATCTGGAGACCTAGAGACTCACTCTTATTTGGAATTGACCTGCAATGTAACTTCTCAGAACCATTCCCAGTCCTTGTAGAAATACAAGGATGATCAGCGGTGCAGGATGATATCAGCACAAAGTGTGTATAATAGACTAAAGCTTTCCAGCCTGGAAAAAAGGTGAATGAAGAAGTACATGACGGAAGTCATCAGTGGCACATAAAAGAAAAGAAGATAATAATTCATTAATTACCTCTTTCAATAGAAAGAAATGTAAAGTAGACAGATCCAAAATAAGAATGCGTTTTCAAAGTGTACAGCTAAAGGAGTACTCCTTGCCATGGGTAGAAGTGCATCAAACTTTTAGAAGTATTCAAAAGGCAACTGATGAAGTTGAAGACACGAATAAAATAAATAAATTCACTGAGGACTATTAAGCAAACCTGCTGATTAGTGGGATTCAGAACAGAAATTTCATCAGACTGGCAGAAAACATTCACAGCTCTCACTCCTGCGCTTGACTTCGCTTATCAAATACTGATCATATTGTGTGACAGAACACCAGGCTAGATACACAACCTTTCCTGTACTGCAACATGCCATTCCCTGTGTGCAACTGTGTAGAAAAGTACCCTATCCTGTCTGGGAAATACAAGGTAAGTATAACCACATTTCTCAGGAACAGAATGCTTTGCAAAATTGTTTGAAGTTAATACTACTAAAGCACACATGTATAAACAAACACACAGTCATTTTGTCTCTGTTCTTAGATTCCATATGAAGTAACCTGACCAGACTCTTTTCACAGTTAAAATTGTTGCTTGGAATCTGTTTGGAATCTGAGATCAAATTTCTCTTTCGCCATAATAGGTCTCAGGTTTGCCTCAAGCATCTCAAAGCTACATGAGGGAAAAATACAGGGCAATCCCTCTACCTATGGCTCTTTTCTGTCATTTTTCCTTGTTCTTCTCCATAATTATCTATGTGGGTTTGTCCAGAATATGTCAGTATTGGGTCAGATTACACAATCAGGTTTTTTAACTTTTATTATCAAATAATTTTTTATTCTTATTTCCTGGCCCAGGAACTGTCCATATTATTTTGTTGCCTGCAAGGCAGGTGGAATTTGAGTAATGGTCGAGTTGGAGGCACAGTCACTGCATAGTAACACATTTGTTCCTTGTGAATGCAAGTTAAATAAACCATAACATACGTAACACAAGCTCTGCTGGAAGATCCATTGCTCAGTGATGGAACTGGATGTCTTTCAAGTGGTTAATCTTTAGCTAAATAAATTATCCATCATTTGAAACACATAACTAGTAGAACTGTACTTATCTTATTGTAAAGAAAATTGAGTCACAAGTCACAGTACCCCTTATACCTCAAAAAATCCCCTACAAATACTGTGGACAGTCTAGATTTATCCTGCTATAAAAAAGGGCACCAAGACCCTGAAAAATCTAGCAATTTTAGCTCAAGGACTCTTATTACAGAACACAGTAGTGCTGATACCAATCTGAATGTATCTTACTTTTATATGACAATATCATAGGAAAACTCCGCCAACTGGGTCAAAAAAAAATTACATATCACCATTGTTCTATCGAGTTGTTAAAGTAGGTGTCCATCTACGGAAAGTGGTAACAAAGTGTGTAGTAAATTGCTGTAAAGGTGCATCTGAGGTGTTCTCAATGTCACATACTCAGAACATACACCACTAAGAGATAAAATTATTAGACCTAATAAAGGAACATTAGTTGAGTCCCCATGAGACAAACTGCACAGGCAGATAAATCATCCTGAGGTACCTTTGGCTAAAAGAACATCCTTAAATTTATTAACTGTCCAGCTATCAACTCCAAGCTAGCTCTTCAGGCTCCCATAAATTTCATATTGGAAATGATAGACCTGCTCTTTAAAAGTGACTGTTCATATGTGACTGACTTAAAGTACCTCAAGGAACTCTGATGGGAAGGAGGGAGTTTATTCTTTTAAATACCTTGCACAGTAATGATGGAGCTTGGGCCCAAATGGCCACCCACAACATTTTGCAGCATTACAGTAGTGACAAACTACAATTATCTGTTGTGCTCCAATGAAGGCCAGAATTCCAAGTCCAAGGAGTAACTTCTCATCTCTTTCCTCCTTCTCTCTCACATTTTCTTGCAATTTTCCCCTTGCTCTTCTAATGAATCTTTTTTTAACAGTTGTAGAGCAAGGGGAACCCCCTTCAAAGTTTAAGCTTTGCATAAAAATACATAAAGAAGCCGTATGACTAGGTCTACCCCCAACAAAAACACAAATAAACTTCAACTACTGTGTCCCTGGTTCAAATCTGATCTACCTTTTTCATACATTTTTGCATGGATCAGTCTCATTTATCAGTGGACAGGTAGATATTTTCATTTAAGTCGAAGTGATTAATAACTCCCTCAGCATTCATAACAGGTACTTATGGATTAAGCTGACAATAGAATTCCTGTTTATATGCCTTACTGCATGGGATGTATTTACACTTATAACTAAGTCATGCATCTAGAGCATCTAATGTGAAAATTATGCATTTAGGTTTGTTTAACATAGTGCTAGATAGGTGAAGTGAAAAAGTCCATTTAGCTTTTCCAATAGTCTCTAAGGCAGTTTAAAATTTCTAGATAGCAACCACACTATTAATAATTCTAGTGCTTTTATTATAGAAACAGCTACACAAAGCAATTTTACACTTTGAATACAATGAACAACTCCACCTGCACTCCATTCTTTTCTTTTATTGCAAAAAGTTCTGCTTTTATTGCAAATCTATTTACCACAAATAGTCTTGCCATAACACCCTGTATTAGTATCTTTGCTACATATAACCAGGGATGTTAACGTTACTACGCATCACCATTCTCTGACCCTGCAGGTTTGAAAGTCTTTCCAAGAGGAAATATTTATCTGCATGTGGAAATTGTAAGCATAATACTGCCTGGCAAGAATTATAAAAATTATTCCTCCAGATTGACTTGCCTCATCACAGCATCCTAAAAACATATCACTTGAGCAGTTCTAATATTTCTTCCCTGATCTTCAACCATAACTAGTTAGAGGAGTTTATCTAGATGAGAATTTTTCAGGAGTTTAATTAGTTCTTGTATTGTCAGCTGTAACAACACGAATGAGTCAAGCTGGCAGACTCCCAGGTTTGGGAGCTGCTAATGAAACCTGTGGGATTTCCATGAATCAGGTGGATGCACAGATAGACTTGACTGTGTTGCAGCTCCTATTACTCATTAAAGCTGTGCTCAAAGGAAATAAAACGTTAATGTTTAAACCAGTCCATAAAGCAGAGGTCTGGAATGGAGACTCTGAATGTTTCCAAAAGTAAAAGAAACTACAACAGAAGTGTTGAGTGTAGGTTCAGAAGTAAAGAGGAGTCTATTTGACATGATTGAAGCTGCAACATGAATGAAAAGGCTGCTAGAAAGGAAAACTCAGTGACATGGCCTAGATGGTGGGAGGCTTGGATGGATGGAGCGTGGTGCCCACAGTTCCACACTTGTGGGCCTGATCCCTAGGCAGGCATTCACTTGGGAGTTGGACTCAATCCTGTGTGTCCCTTCCAACTCAGAATAACCTGTGAAAACAGCCAAGTGAGGAGTGCGGTGGCTAATGCACTAGAGACAAAGATGAAGAGCAAGTGGAAGCAAATTTGCAGTCTGTGCCAGCCTGTCATTTCACCAATTGGTCACTAGGAGAGTAAGGTTGTTCTACTTTTAAATTTGGTTATGATGAATGATTTTTGTAACAAGGCATCAGAAAAATTTTATATATTAAGTCTGGTATTTCACCATGATTCCCTCTGATGAGTCCATCCCTTTAGGGACCCTGTGATAAATCTCTGCTGCTACCTTTTTCTCACATACCTTGTAATAGAAGTGAAAGGCAGAAAAATATATTATATAATCCAAGTGCTAGATTTCTCAGTTGGAGGGGAAAGTCCTGGGAAGGCAACCCTCCACCTGATGACTAGACATGGATATTTACAGAAAAGCCTTTATCATAAAAACAACAAAAAAACCCTAAGCTGCCATCCTAAATTACAAATCATACAAATTTTACTCCAAAACATGCAAATTAATATTCTTTGCAATATGTTTGAAAGCACATATGCATGTTCATCCTCAAGATAAGAGCAAGTGAATGTTTTATTTATTTTATATAATTCCACAAATTTATTTTCACAATTTATTTTCAGTTGATGGATAACAAATCCCCATTTTTTTGTACTCATGCTAGTACATACATAAACAAAAAAATCATTCACAGGTTATTCCAAGTTCCTATACAGAATTTTAATTCTTAGATAATTAAGGAATTCCCTTCAACAAATAACCTTGATTTTAAGGAAATTGAAGTCAATCTAGTCTATGAAACAAACATTATTTTACTTATGGCACCTAATTTCACTTAGTATGTTCTTAATAAGAGGGACTTCAATTTTATTTACCTTTTGCTAAAGATTCTTGTGCCCCAGAATGTTTTACTTTAGCATTGTCATGTTTGGCTCTTACACAAAATCCAGAGAGAGAAAGAGTTAACCACAATAATTTCATTTATTTGGGGGTTTTATAATAATATTTTCTACCCCTTATTAATTTGTACTTAAGAAGCAATGAGCAAAAGTCATTGCACGGTTTCATTTCTGCCCCAATTACCATTTTATATTTTGCTTTGGGGTCTTCATTACAAATAAGCTGTCAAACTAAATGATGTGGCAAGTTATCTATATTTAGCAACATATAATTTTAGCTTGTGTTTTACTGGTTGAAAATCTGAGCAACTGACATCACTGCAGAACAACAGCAAAGAAGAATGAACCAATATAAAAATCCCCAGCAGCATGTATTAATCTTCTGTCACTTACAACTTTGTGCTTGTCTTTTCTTTGAAAAAAATGGAGATTTTCAAACTGATTAAACCAAGAAGGAAGGTTGTTTTGCATATATCTTGTAAAAACCCCCAAACTGCCCTAAACTTTAGTCTTAAATTTAGCTAGTCAAATTCTTCTCAGTCATGTTCCAGCTCAGAGTTCTTCCAATTCTATTTCATATTACTTAAAATCAGATCTACTTGGAGTCCAGTTTTAAGTAAATGCAAACACACTTTTTGATTCCTTATTTCATCATATGTTCTAAAATTGTTCTTAAAAGCATAATTATGTCTATATTACTGAGCTCTGTGGAGTTTTGCTGTTAAAAATAAGCCACAGTCTGTGTCTGACCTGAGTAGACAACATACATGTGTTACCCTGTCTGAGAACCTACAGCACCTTGAAAAACTGTGATGAGTTATAGTATCACAGTGTCCATAAGGTTGCAAAAGACCTTGAAGATCATCAAGTCCAACCTATAATCCAACTAAAACCTAACTACAACATTTATATCATTACCCTCAACACCTCATCCAGTCTACCCTTAAACACCTCCAG
The DNA here is from genome assembly GCA_013390025.1 of Pitta sordida. NCBI lineage: Eukaryota > Metazoa > Chordata > Aves > Passeriformes > Pittidae > Pitta > Pitta sordida. The sequence continues at coordinate 43,354 of WEKX01022377.1, forward strand.
GGACAGCGATTCAACCACCTCGATGGACAACGCATTCCAATGCTGGATCACTCTGCCAGTGAAAAACTTTTTCCTAATGTCAAGTCTAAGCTCTCCTTGTTGGAGCTTAAGACCATGACCTCTTGTTCTATCTCCAGTGACCAGAGAGAAAAGAAAAGAGTTCTTACCTTTCCAATTCAAGTGACTGAATTATTGTGTGTTTCTCACTTATATCAACGACAGAACAACATCCAATGGCTGTAGGATGAAGGGCAGATTCAGGTTAAGGAGAAATTAATTACTGTGAGGGTGGTGAGGAACTGGCTTTGAGACAACTTGGCGTAGGGGAAGGTGTCCCTGCCCATGGCAGGGGTTTGGCACTACTTCATCTTTAAGGTGCCTTCTAAAACTACGGTCTAGGAAAGATCCTTTGAACATGTAAATATTCCAAGAGCCTAACTTTCTACAGAGAGTCTGCACAAACCAATATTTTACTATCCTATGAAAGAGTTCTTGGATATCCTAAAAGTCTATCCAAGATGGTCTTAACGTGCTACAATTCAAACTAACTTTCTCAAGTTCTATGAAAGAGGGCTTGAACATTATATAACTCTAACGTTCTAAAGTTTTATGAAAAAGGCTCTAAACATTCTATACTCCACAAAAGAGGGTCTGAAAATTCTATGAATTAAGGAGGTCTTAACTCTTTATCAATCAACAATTCTAACATTTAGTGGTTATTCACTAAGTTCAGATTTGCCATTAATTAAGTTAATTTTACATGGGTATCCTCTAATTTAATTGAAGGTATAAATTACATGTTTCACAGCTTCAGACCTCATTCCTGCAACTTCTAAAGTACGGAAGAGTTCACAAAGAATGACACAATGGGTAAAGGCAAAGGTAATAAATAAGGACAGAGATATAGTAGGTCAAATGTAGGCAAAAACATGACCAGAAAAACATCAGTATCTAGAAGCTCAAAAACCTGTGTAGAGGTTAAAAGCAATTGTTTAGATCTCAAGAGGCCAATACTAGTTTGATTTACGTGAAGTCACTGGAAACCCTACTCCTGTCTTCAATATCTCAAATACTGAATAAAAGATTACATCTGTGCTCAGCACTCTTCCATGCTGCTGAAAAGATTTAGTCAAACCAATTCCTACTATAATTCTTCTCCTTCAAAAAATAACTCAATTTGGAAGTCGGTTTCAAAGCCTCATCTCTGAGAACAAGGACCATAACTTAGATCAAGTGTTTCACTATACTCAGTCCAACCAGGAAGAAATTATTCTATTTCAGATACTAATGAATAAGAAAACTTCATTGGCTCAATAGCAGGACACAACACTGTTCAGTGTGGCTTGCTGAAAGGAAAAGTCTACCCATGAAGTGACTGATTAGAATAAAAAAGGAATTAACGTTCTAACTGGTTAGGATATTTTTGAGGTAGAATCTGATGCTTCTATCTCTGTCCAGCTGACAGATATCCACCCTCACTATTAAATAACATTAGAAAAGTGCTCTTAAACAGGGGTTTAACATTGCAACAGTTTTATACATTATTTCTTCCAACTACTGTAAGTTTACAGGCACCTGGGAGTTCTGCAGCACTTCTCCAAATACTAATTTTAATACTTTGTAATAAAACTGTTTATGTGTGATGTTGGCATAATTGCTTGCAGATACAAATTAAGAAATAATTTCCTAAGCTGTGCAGAACTGAAATCCTGTGGCATAAAAGTAGGAGCAAATAAATACTGCAATATATTTTGTAGAACATTTTAATGCACCACGCATCCCATAAATCAGAAGAAATGCACTGCTTCCTTGGTTTTCCTGGATCCACTTCTAGTGGAGACATGGTTACTTAAGCAGCAATCCTGTCTTGAAATTAATTCCTTGTGTTTTATCTCTGTAGGTCGCACCACCTCTGTGAAATAAGACACTGGATAGTATTGGTGGTGGTGGAAATAAAGTTAATAACTAGATCTGCATAAAGCTTGGTCAAGCCAATGAGCACCATAAAAATCTACTTGAAGCTGAAGTGCCTTTTCCAACACTTTTTACCAAATGCCTGCTTAATATTTCAAATATTCCATGTGGAATCCTTAGAAATATGTACAAAATATCTCCTATCTGAAGCCAGACTTCTGAGAGTGGATTTTTTCTTTGCACAGATGCTTAGTTCTTAATCAATCAAGATGCAAGAATCTGAACAAAAAACATAGAGCAGCTTTCATGTACAAGAGGAAAAGCAAAACCTGAAACATCATACAGTTCTATACTTCAGCACTTATTCCCAAGACTCTTTTTTTTGGAAGCAACATGTCTGTTGGAGGTGAGGAGTTTTTCTCCTTTGAACCAGTAATGGTGCCTGGCAATAACTCAAAGCTGCCACTCTATTTGCTACTGTCTCCCCATGAAGCTTTTTTTGAGCTAGAGAATGAGCTGGTCATTTTACACTTCTTTAATAAAGATACTTCCAGCCTCTTTATGTAGGTACAATGAGCAAAAGGGCACCACCGCTGGTCTCATCCCAGCTTCAGAGTTGTGATGCTGGAACTCTTGAAGTTGCAGCATCTGAGCAATGCTCAACCCATGTCAACCCTCATAACTAAGGTCTACATAGCTTATGCTCCCAACTTTGGGACCATGAACTTGGCTTGTCACAGACCTCAAGTAACTAGAAATAAATTGTATCCTGATTATCCAAGTGATCTTTCTCAGATGTGGCACGTGCATATAAACTCCTCGTTAATCTTCAAGAAGCAACGTCTTCATAAAGAAACTACAGGGATCTGCTATCAATTTAAAAGAGGTCATTCTACTAAATAAAATTGAAGGCAGGCATGATTCACTCACCCTCTGCTGCAGCAGGGGATAAAAAGCTTGGGGTCCCACTTTCACTCAAAGCACTGACAATCAAGGTGGTAAAAGAGTCAGGTTTTGTAATTTTTATAGCTCTGATTATGCCCAAACCAAGCTAAACCAAACAAAATAATGGTTATATATTGAAAAACAAGAGATCCTGCTTTTCTGAAAGTTCTAATCTCACCTTTCACTGTTTGAACTCCACTTTAACACCCCAGACCAGATCTTGAAAACGGTCTGGACTTCTTTCTATCCCAATCATACAACCCATCAGCTAGTCTTTCACAGTTGGCAAATGCTACTAAGAACAATGTAAACTGTACAGTAAAATTTGAAAGGAGATAATAGCATTGGCCTTAGGCTTAGTCTAAAAAAACGACAAATAGGATTAATTACTATACCTTAACATTAAATTAAACATGTTAACGCACACAAACATGTTCCTAGACAACAACATCATTATAAGTTTGCTCTACCCTAGTGTAACCAGGAGAGGCACCTCCAAATGTCATTTTAGAGAAAATTAGGACATTCCACGTATTTAACAATGTCACAGGCAATTCTAGATTTTTTTTTGTTTTGGTTGTTTGAACAAACAACTCAAATAAATTATTAATTGTAATAAGGTGCATCTAAATTAGGGATTTTTAGTTACTTCATGCTCTCTAAAATGTATTAAACAAGGAAAAAAGAGATTAATCAAATACATTCTCTTATACAGGATATTTTACTCAGATCATAAAAATGAACAAATTGCCATGAATTAAACATTAGATGCCCTTTCTCTTTTGATTATGCACCTGCTATCCAACTTGATAGGACAAGAATCATCAGATACAAAGGTGTTAGGAGGAAAACAATTATAATTAAGTCTAACATAGCCAGAAGCCAACCCTTAATTACAACACTAAAGAAATTTCATGTTAATGAGAAGGCACATCTTCTCAGACAGTTTCACAGCTTTAGAAAATAAGAACTCTTCTTCCTTCTAGGCAAACAAACAACCATGACAAAGTAATTTTCCAAGTTCTGAGGTCCTGCCAGGACCTATCAATTGCTATATTTGGATTCCTCTGCTTTCCAAACATGACTATCAGTCCACTTCTTTAGCCTTTCACTAGGATTTAAGATTTTACTTGTAGGCACCACATTAAGAACTTTGTTATTCCAAGCAGTGGATGCCATTTCACTTTACAGTTTATTTCTTTTTTAGATATAACTTTGAATATATTTTCAAAGTAGCAGTAAACATAAACATATCATGCTCTGGATTATTACTATGTGTTATATGTCCACAATCATCAGCCCCAACTTGATTCTTTAATGGAGTAATTTATAAATGAGAGTGCTTAATATGAATTCTTGTTCTTACAATATTTTCACTATTCCCACATTCAACTACAATGTTTTTGTTCAAACTACATGTGAAATTGTCTTAATAGTTTGTTTGGAGGGGTTATAGCACTTTTTTTTTTTAGATAATAAATAAAAAATGCCCTGTGGAAAACCATACTAAAAATTTGCTGAAGTCAAGGTAAATGACACCCAAAAATCCACCAAAAACAAAACCAAAAAGCCTTGGTCATCATTTACTGGTAAACCCACACTTCTCATTAGCAGTTACCTTCCTTTTGTTCATGCACCTGATTTTGACTTTCAAGAACACTTATTATGTACATCTCCAAGGAACTGAATTTGGAGAGATTTATTCCTCTTCATGTTACTTTCTGACACTCTTTCCCCCAATCTCTAACAAGGTGAACCCAGTTGCCATCTTCTAGTTATTAAAATCCTGCTCATCTCCATCTGATGGCTCCTAATGTTATTAAACACTGGGAAACAATTCCATATCACAGCCCCGATGGACTAGATTTTTATACAGAAGTACCACAGGCTATTCTGAGTTGGAAGGGACCCACAAGTCCTTCCCTTAAAGATTCTCTCAGGGTTGATGCCACTCCACCCAGCAGGTTTGCAGATAGGCCATTGTTAGAATGATTATACATAGAACTATAAATGGTTTGGGTTAGAAGAGACCTTAAAGATCATCTCATTCCAACCCCTCTGCCATAGGCATAGACACTAGACCAGGCTGTTCAGAGCATCATCCAAAATGGCCTTGAACACCTCAGGGATTCACTGCCTTACACCATTCAATAATGCAGCCCTTTCTGATACAGACCATCCAATATAAACCGAGTTCATGGAATGACAAAAGACAGCTGGACCTCAGCCTGTTTTCTCTTTCTAAATATACATACAAAACTCAAGACAAAAAGTACCACACTGCCATTTCCAGACAGGGAATAACTCTTATTATTACTCAGCAGAGTAGCTAATTATTCTGTGATAAAAGTCAAAAGACTAAGCAGGTGAGAATTAGTTTGTCTTGTCCTTTTTCATACCTCTAATAAATACAATTCAGAGCAACAGGAAATACCACTTCAGTACCTATCAAGATCTCACAAGTAAAATAAATTAGACTCAGACAAAGGAAGATTAAGGCAGAATATCTAAATATAAGGTTAATACATATTTTGTAAGGAGGGGAAGATCATAGCTACTGAAACAACACAGAAATACCTCAGCACAGCAAGAAAATAACCATCCTCTTTTAGTTGTTGCACACACATGCAAAAAAACCCAAGAAAATCCACAGGAGTCTAAACAAAATTTTTGGAAAGAAAATATGTACCTGTAAAAATACTCAAATACTTCTAAATTTTGTCCATTTTCTTCTTGCCTCTGCTACTACCAAAACAATCTTCAGTGCTCTTCCCTGTATTGTATAGGGACAGACTTCTCTCTCTTCCAGAAGGCTTTAATTGCTAATTAGCCCTTAATTAAAATGAGTTGCAGCTGGTTTGAGACACTCCCCTCTCCCCAACCTCAGTGCCCTGTTTCTAATTTCAGAACTAATAAAAATTCCCACGAGTCAGCCTGGTCTGAGTACTTTTTTTGAGAATGTGTATTCAGCATTTTTTTTAGTGCTCTTTCTCCTTCTTTTCTGTTTGTCTTCTAAATACATAATTTTAAGAATAGGTTTTTCTTCTTGTTTTGTTTTCTTTTATTTTCTTCCCCTCCAGTGTTTCTTTGCTGTTTAAAAAGTATGGTTGCAGTCAATTATACATTTTCTCTTTTTCCTAGCTTTGAAAGTTATTTCAGTTGTTGATTTGATGAGGTTTTAGGTTTGAATAGATTTCAAGTCTGACAGTAAAGGCCAGTGTAGTTGTCTTACATGCTTCCCATACTGCTGCCAACACATTTTAACTGAGGCTTGTGACGTCTGTTATCCCTGCCTTTCCACTCAATTTAATTACACTCCATTTGGGTTTTGTGATGAGAACAAACATCCATAAAGGGTGAAACCAAAACTCACAAACTCAATTTGACCTTCCCTGGATTCCCACATGCCTGCAAGGATGTAAAGGCTGACCAGCATCTTATGTCTGTGTGTCTCTGCCTCACTGTGTCCCTAAATAAATATCACTGAGGAAACCTCATTTCAGCTTCCTTGTTATGTTCCTGGTTCATTCTTTTCAAAATTAATCTGATGTAAGCAAAGAGACACATTAAGCTCCCCAGGCAATGTTTTAAATGGTTACTGTACCAGACAAGAGAAGCTCTGAGCGGGGTTTTGAGGAAAAAAAATCTGAAAGGAGAAATGGGGGGAAAACGAAGTATATGGATACGTTCGTTTAGTTCTGAGAGAGCAACTCGAAGCCATGGCTTATTCTATTTAAAGCAGATATTTTCCACTTAAATATAACCAATTACATAATTCAGTCCACTGAACATAAGAGTAAAAAGAGGAAAATGGAAATAGCAGCTGTCCTTTTTCATTTTCTCAAGAGGAGAAGGTCTTAGGTAGCAAGAAATATTGAAGGATCTCCTCTGTCCATGTATTGGCACCACGTCTGACTTTGCTCTTGGGTCAAATAAACCCAAATAGAGGAAGACAAGGGGAAATAAAAAGTAATGTAGACAAAGTAGTAGCACAACTATTATAAGACCAGGGAGATACCTGTTTTCTATCCACGGTATTGGGAGAAATAGGGTCCAATATGTGCATATGTCGTGTCATTATCCCCGATGTATGAATCTCCAAGGTAATCTTATTCTTGAAAGTGCATGATGTAAAAGCCACTGGACAATTCCAATGACAATTTCTCAATAGTTTTTTTCCAATACCTTCAAAGTGCTTTGGTCATTGGAAATCCCTTGGTGAGGAAGGAAATCTGAATGATTTAACCATAATCAAAACCCCACAGTATTAAGCCTTGATACGTACTTGTTTTTCCATGTATGTTTCCATTTATGAATGTCCCGTGAGTCCAAGAGATCAGAAAACAAATTCTAAATAATTTAAAATAGTATTAAAACTTATTTGAAAATATGTATGTAAAAAGAACCTAACTTTGCAAAACTGCATGTTGAGGGATGCATTCAAATCATATTTAACCTGTAGAGAACATTTCATGAAGCAGCAACAACTGCTTTGTTTTTAATTAGATTTTTAAGTAAATTCAATGCATTTTAACATTTGTAATGCAGAGCACATTTTTCATATGCTTTTAATTCTCAAAATTCCAGCTTTTACTCTTGCTGATGATCATCAGCTGTAGTGATTTATTGTTTGTTATGGTTTAGGGGGTTTTCTGCTGCTCTGGTAGCGAGGGGGTTAACAGCTCAGTTCTTGCCTGGGCTCTCTCCGTGCAGCCAGGGCCTTCAAGGTTATAGAGATAGAGGCGTCTCTGTGAATAACATACTTGGGAGAGAGAGAGAAAAAAGTTCAGTAGTAAGATGTAGCGTGCCGGCTCAGAACCTGTGCCGGGAGGCTGAGAGATTTGAAGGCCCCCAGGCCCACGAGAGAAGGGGTAGAGATGTTCTTCCAGGCATCCCGCNATTCCCATAACTCATGAGACTTTACTTTGAGTCTGAAGTGGAAAAAGTCCCTGAAGTTGCATCTGGATGCAGTTTGGTTTTGCTAAGGGCAGTTGTAATCCAGTTTTCCCCAGCTATCAGGATATATTCAAATACTGTTTCAATTTAAAAAGTACTCCCAAGTGAAAATCCCAGGTCCTTCTTATTAAGGCCACACTCCAGATGTATCAAACCTTATGAAGTTTTGTGCTGCCTCTTCTCTGTAACATTTTTTCCCTTATTGTAGCAACTGATACTTGTGGTAAATTCACCGAGGTACTTTCAATATTTACCACTTGGTGTGGAGTTGACAATACTCAACCAATGTTTGGTTACACTCTCTGCCTCAGTTCTAAATATCCATCAGGCTGAGGGGTGTGATCTGCTCCTTTTCCTTCACAGAGACTTTTCTTTACAAACACAGTCCACTGAGTGACAGATCCCACATTGCTGCAGTGAAAAATCTTACTGAAAATTCATCAGACCTCACCAAGAAAAGGCAGAGTTTGCCCCTTCTTCCAAACGACTCTTTCCAGAAGTTAATCCTAAATTTTATGATGATAAAGGTAAATCTTCCATAGGCAATGGACAGGTTTTTTTCATGTCCTGTCCATCTGAAGAAAATTACAGAAGTAAAAAACCCAAATATTAATTTAGCTCCTTACTGGAAAAGCAGAGAAATAACTTAGAGCAGAAGAATTTTGTGCTTTTGTTGAAAAGCAAAATGTGCAAGAGGCGAAAATTAAACTTCCCATTGCAAGGGTTTGAAGAAAGATGTTATAACCAATTTTAGGTTTTGCAGTTAATATACAACAGAAGGAAAAATGAGGAATGGGAAAAGAATAATTTTTTTCTTTTATTTTATTTTTTTTTCCTCCAGCATTCTGTATTTCAGGCACTGGCCTAGAAAACATGAGAAGATGTAAGACTGCCCTGCAGCTCCAGTGAGTTTAGCCTCATGTTGCTTTCCTGTAAATGTCCCTGAAGGTAAAAGGCAGTGAGCAATCAGCTCAGAAAATTACTATACTCACTTTGTGTGGCCAGAGGTGAACATTTTTTAAAAGACAATGTGAAATAGAGTGTAATGAGAGCCTCTGCTCACATTTTAGCCATACGTATGATGATAAAATACAAGAATGGTGTATAGGCAATGCAGAAAGTAAATCGCTGTAAGTGTCTAACATAAAAAGTAACTTGGGTGTAACTCCTTTATGCCCAAGGGCAGTCATTGTAAAAGTCGTAATAAGTCATTCTAAAATCCATGGAAAATAAGTCAGAGGAAAACGCTGATTTTTAATGTACGGGAACACAAGTGTTAATTTTTGTCTTACTTGTTCTTGGCATAACTTTTGTACTAGTTACATAGATCTTACAAAAATGGGATTTAGATGTGAGTTAAAAGAATAATATTCTCTCTACAGGCATTTGGCATATTTCAATGGAAAAAATGCTGAATATCTGTTAAATGGAACCAAGGAGGTGTGTTGGCCTTTTTTACAGTGTGAAGTTAGTTGGTTTTTTTGGGTTTTTTTAACAAAGTCTAAATCATTGATTAGTCTGGGAATGGTTTAATTTCTGAAGCATTTTTGAGAACTAAAAAACATTGTTTAAATAGCTGACAAGAAAAGTCATGGCTTGGAAAGCTTCAGGAACAACCCTATGAGTAACCCCACGTCCATTACAATTTTATTGTGGGAAGAAGAAGAAGAAGAAAGAAGAAGAAAGAAGAAGAATGAAGCACAATATATGAGAGATTCCAGAAGGAAGGGTACAGGTTTTAGTGAAAACACCATGTATTTAAAGAGGAACGATTCCTTCTTTTAGAAACTCTACAAACATGACTCCAGTCAATAAGCTCATTTCTTGAATTTACTTAGCTCTTGTGAAGTTTTGTTTCTCTTCTAATAAATATTTCAAAGCTCAGATTTGCAAAAGATTTTCTCCATCAACTTTAATTATTAAATGAAATAAGGTAAGTGAGTAAAGGAGTAAAGATAAACTTCATATAGAATAATTTCACAGAAAATGCACATGGACTTTTTCTGACTATGTGGTTCTAATAAATACGTTTTTTCTCCTTGAATTATGCATGCATGAGCTTCAGAGTCTATAAACATAAAGAAAACTTATTTCCTACAATATTTATGACATGTCTAAAATATTAATAGGGACAGTAACTTGATTCAAATGAAAAATAAACATATTTACTATATGCTCTTTTTTTGTGATTCTGAAATTATGTGTATATATGTGCGTGTAAGGAAAAAATATGAGTTCATGGTAAATGTTCAAGGCCAGGTTGGATGAGACTCTGAGAAATCTGGTCTAGTGGCAGGGGATTGGAACAAAATTGTCTTTAAGGTCCCTTCCAACTCAAAATATTCTGTTAGAAAATGTTATGTTATGTTAGAAAATTTTGAAGTGTATGTTGTATCTAGTATAACATAAATGTAATAAATATTATGTAGAATGTGCTATAAATTATTACAAATTCATTATGTATTTTTTTGTTGAAAATGAAGAAGAAACAAAAATTCAGCAAGGCTGCAGTAGAGAATTAAAAGAATTACTGGTCTTTAGACATCATTAATCTCTACACATGAAAGGAGAGTATATCTCCATCTTCTCTTAATGGAGGTTGTATATATTGTTTAACAAATATTCAGGGCTATTTAGCTCAAATTGTGGAAAAATACATAGAAACAAGTAACAAATGACCAGGAAGTTCCTTTAAGTGTTTAAATGGATTATGAAACGATCTGAGTAAAATTGGTCCATCCTTTTGACTGTTAAACACAATCATATGCATAAACTGGCATTCAGAAAGTCCATAAAATGCTGATTACAAAGAAAATGTCCCCTAAGAGGAATCTGCCTGCATAATACCTGTTTCATTTCCAATCCAAGTGTCCTGCTGTCAGGCGGGATATTGGAGTAGGAAAAGACTGAAGCCTGTCTCAGCATGGCAATTCACAGAAACACAGAATCACAGAATTAGTAAGGTTGGAAAAGACCATAGAGATCATCGAGTCCAACCTATCACCTGTTACCTAACCTGTTGTCATCCTGCTACCAACACTCATCCTACCAATAACATACTATCCTATTATCTAGGTCATGCTGCTAAGTACAGCATCCAACCTTTTATAAAGACCTCTAGGGACAGTGACTCCACCACCTCCTTGGGCAACCCGTTCCACTGAGAGATCACCCTCTCTGTGAAAAAGTTTGTCCTAATGACCAGCCTAAATTTCCCCTGACTCCATGTCCTGACCCCAAACCCCCTCCCCAAGAGACCCCAACCCCTCCTTGAGCCTCCCAGCATGTNACTGGTAGCCGGAGAGAAGAGACTGACCCCCAGCTGGCTACAACTCCCTGAAAGGGAAAGAGAGCGATAAGGTCTCCCCTCAGCCTCCTCTTCTCCAGGCTAAACAACTCTCTCAGTTCTCAGTTGTTCCTCACGGGGCTTGTGTTGCAGCCCCTTCACCATCCTCATCGCCCTTCTCTGGGCACGTTTAAGGATCTCAACATCCCTCTTAAACTGAGGGACCCAGAACTGAACACAGTACTCAAGATGTTGCCTACTCAAGATGTGCTGAGCACAGGGGGAGAATAACTTCCCTAGTCCTACTGACAGCACTATTCCATGCAGGCCAGGATGCCACTGACTTTTCTATCTGCCTGGGCACGCTGCTGACTCATGTTAAGTTTTCTTTCAACCAGCACTCCCAGATGACGTCAGCTTGGTGTCATCTGCAGACTTGCTAATGATGGACTCCATCTCTTCATCCAGATCATCAATAAAGATATTGAACAGGACAGGTCCCAACACTGAGCCCTGAGGCACCCCACTAGTGACCGGCCTCCAACCGGACACAGCACCATTGACCACCACTCTCTGAGCTCTGTTATCCAACCAATTCCTGGTGCAGTACAGTGTAAACCCATCTCAGCCACAAGTTTCATCAGGAGTTTGCTCTTTCGTTGTTACTGGGAAAAAGCAAGATTTAAGTACCTCAGCAATTAATAATGTTAGTAGATTTGTCCCAGACTTAAGGCTGAGCATAAAATTAATTTCTTTGCTGATTTGGTGCTTTTGGATTTCACCCTGCAAATAATTTATTGCAGAACTCTAACAGGTTCCAGTGATCACAGCACTGACAGTTCACAGGAACACACTCTTATTTTGCCACCACTTCTGACAGGTGAACTTTCAGACCCTTGAAATAAAAAATGGTTATTTAAAACTTCTGTGGAGAAATGCAAAGAGCAGTAAGATCACATCCAATTAAAAAATAATTCCCTAACAATGTTAACTTACAGGTCACTCATCTTTTTAAAAAGCCATAAATAATTTATCCATTACTAATTAGCTGCATCTACTTTGCCATCATATCTCCTATTTAATGAGAAACACGAGAGCAGTATGGTAATTTAAAGCTATATAACTTGCCAAAAAAGAGTCAATTAAAGGGATTTTCTTCAGGCAGCTCTAATAAAACAGGATTATATCAGAAATAAATTGAACTCTCTGTGCTGTGGGTATTTTTGAGATTTCAAACTTCTGTCCCAAACTGAAACAAATAGAGTGAATCTGTTTATTTGTAAGAAAGGCAAAGACACATCAGTTTGAATCACTCTCTGAATATTCTGATTCCTTATGTTTCCACTGTGTCCTGGAGTGTGCTGTCAAGAGATTGGATCAGGAAGAACCTTTAGTGCTTTGAACATGGACAGGGTCAGACTTTTAGCCCTTCTCCTAAGAATCTATGCAAGGCAGAACTCCCTTATTTTCCATATGAAATGACAGTTCTAGGGGTGTATTAAAATCTTAAACCTAGCAAAGTTAAGGGCAGGATTCATCTCACATAATCTCAGCTATTAGGATTTGGTCAGAGGTATTGATACAGCAGGGATGTGGCAGACCTCATAGAGAGATTCCTGCACTGCAGGTTTCTAAAACTAGAGAAGATGATTCCCACTACAAAAGCTTAAAGCTATTCATCATAAATAAGTCTCACCCCTTCAGGATTGCAGATATGAGTGCAACATTTCACTTAATTCCTCAAGACTTCTGACAAACTTTGTACTTATTTACAAAATTAGGACCACATTTTCCAGGCACTGGGAATGTAGAGATCTTATAGTTTATATTTTTATGCTCCTAAAAACAAGACCTTATGCACCTTATCAGTTAAAATAGTTGATTGTGTCACCAAACTTTAGATATTTAAAACAGAGCTCCTAATTTAAGGTAAAAGATAAAATCTTATCTGCAGTCAATATTAAATGGGGAAATTCCAGCACCTGAAGCAGTTAATGTGAAATCTTGTTTTAGGACACCCGTGGGGGAGACCTATTTTTTTTAAGATATAACGCTTGTACAAAACATATATATTTTGTACAGGGCAATTGAGCTGTTAACATGAGAATTATTCTGTCCCATTTGTGTCAGAATGCAGGAGTGGAAAATGAGAGAGAGGAAAAAGGCATAAAAAGATCATGGGGTGCCACCTTTGCTTGTTTAACAGTTACTTTAAATATTCATGGCAAAATAACACGGATTAGTTTAAATTCTCAAGTGGTCTGACTGAAAAAACAATCCTCTTATCTTTAAGGAAAGGATAAGGCCAAAGAATTTAGAGTGCAAGAGGCAAGCTCAGAAGAGCAGAGAAATAGTGGAGTGTTCTTTAGAAGATCTTCCATTGTTTTACATTGACAGTCTTTCTCTTGCTCAAACAAAACATTTCGCATGTGATGCCCATGAACATGATTTGTATCTTTTGTACCTCCAGCACTCAGGGCTGGACTCCCAAGAGATTAGATGGAAATCTCCTGAGTTTTCGACCCCGTTTATCTTCAAGTCTCCAGATATTTGACTTTGTTTCAGTTCATGATTAATTAATTGACTGTGAAGCTCTTAACACAGCTTTCCCTTAAGCGTATCTCGGTTCTGACTCACCTCCCGAGTTCTTGGCTGGATAGAGAGCTGTGCTCTCTCTCATCTCATCTGCAGCACTCCCCGATGTCAGTGGGAGCTGTGAGCCTACAACCAGGACAGAAAACACCAGGATGTGATATTTTAAAAGGTTTATCTTTGCATAGGTTTTAAAAGTCGGGGATTTTATTGCTTTTTTCACTCGAATTTCTCTGTAATCTAGAAATAACACTATTATCAAGACCAAAGAAACAACATATAATTCTGAATGTTCTGAATGAATTTTCATGACATTTCCAGCAGTGCTCAGTTTTCTGTGTTTCTGTGTTGAAACACTATATAAATGTCAGGAAGAATTAAAGCAAGATTTTGGTGATTTTAAAATAGCTCTGATACCACACAACCCTTCCAGGTTATTAATTCTAAGGGAAAGGAACGTGTCAGATAAATCAGTTCTGATCTGTGGCCCTTGTTGTATTTGTTCTAGTTCCTTACAAACAGTGCCATAGTCATATAATTAGAACTTAATAGTTAATAATTCCATATAAGTTAAAAAAATAACCCTCACCCCATTAAATAAAACTCTTGATTTTTTTTTATACAAAAAAGCATATTAAATGATGAAGCCACTTCAAAGTTCCATTCTTCTCAAAAGGAAATTACAAAGAAGTGCAAAGTCACCATGCAACAGCAGAAATGGTAATTCTGAATAGAAATATTAATTTATTCATGTTGTCAACATCGGTGGCATTCCATAAATTCACAGTAATTCTATCAGTAATTCTTCTGTCACTGTGGGACAGAGTTAAGATTGTTTTAAAGCTTTAACGTTATTTTTTTCCTTTAAATCATAAGTATTCAACTAATTTGAGCCTCCCTAAATTATTTTATGTATCATGTAATGGATTTTAAGTGTAACACAATAGATTTCTTGTTGCTACCTGCTTCTTGCAGGCCTTTTCAGAGTAATCCATTAATTTTTACATCTGATTAAATATCAGACTCTAAATCACTCCTTTAGATTTTATTTTATTATCTTTAGCCTTAAATCTAAATTTCCTGTTTTATCTATCCTGGTTCATCTTATCTTTAAAAAGAAAACACGGTGTGAAATTATCTCTAGGAGACCAATTTTGTTCAATGCCTGCTGAAGAAATTTTCATTTATGAAAAATAATGTAGGTAGAAATGACTGCCAATCCTGAAAGTGTCGTTTCTAGTCATAGCTTATGATCCAGACACCAGCAAGTTGAAGGCCAACATGCACAGCTCTAGTAATAAAAATGTCATAAGAACTATTTAGTTAAGCTCATAATTTAATAGAAGAGCTACTTAGAAAGTTAGAAATGGAATAAATTGAAAAAAAAACACCTCTGAAAAAACACTGAAAACCTGTAAAATAATATCATTCCACAAAATTTGTCCTTAAAAATAATGAGACCATGTTTACTTTCAGCTGGTGTTGGAGGTGTATAAACTTTCCAAGTAAATAAGACTTTTTAATGGTAATAATATGAGAGCAAGCACGAAGATATAAAGGTCTTGTCAATGGTCCATTTTGTCCTGATTCTAAAGGACCTAAGAATAGAAAACCATAAGCAAACATAGCAAACATATTGACACCACTTAAAAAAAAAAAGTGTTTCACATATTTAAAAAAAATCCAATCCAAGCACCATCAAAGTGTAAAAATCCCAGCATGTATAGAGTGCTCTTCTTTTCTTTCCCTCAAGTAATTTTCACTGGCTTCAAAAATATGTTTTGATTTCACTGGGATAAGGTACTGGATTCGTGTGGGTAGTTTTAGAAGGAAACTCGTCCATAGCTCCATGCTATAGACAAAGTGATGACACTGGAGAAATTACTTGTCCCCATTCCCATCCCAAGGCAGTGTCTGAGCTGAGAAGAGAGCAGGGAATCTCTAAGGTCTCATCTGGTGCCAGTAACTGTTGTCCTCAGCACAATCTTCCTCAGTGCTGTGATACTTCATTGCAACTCCAGTTGTTTATTTGAGTACATTATCTAACCTTCAGTTCTTCCACTAGTCATTTTTTCATGTTCTTAGCAGTGCTGAAATAGTTGAAGTGATCCATCACTCCTGGCATTTCGTTACCTTTCAGACTCAGATTTATGATGCTCTTATCTACATGACATTGGTAACTGGTGTTTGATGCAGTGTGCTGGTTTTACAGCTCTATGCAGGATTTGGTGTGCATGTCCACAACAGAAAAGTAGCACTGAACAGTTCATTTATATTTTCACTAGTTCACGGGAAATTCATCATGAGTTAGAGTTAAGCCTTACCACTGTGTGAGCCTCACACCCTTGTTAAAAAATGTGATTTCCAAGTTTGTATCATAATGCCACTCTGTGAGTTGGGTTCTCCTCTAACATTTCTGTGTTAAAGTTACTCTGTATCTCCAAAGATGTTTTGAATTTTGAAGAAAGAAAGCTAAAATAACTACTATAACCATCCTTGTCCTCTTTCATGTAACCAAATTAATTCAATTATTTGTTGTGACTATGGATAATATCTGGTAGGTTATTAACCTCTCATGATCTAATGGGAGAACTGGGCATTGGGTTGACATGAAAAAGATATCAAAAAATGTTTTTGTTTGAGCATAGAATTATTTAGTTCATCTATTTCCATACCAGAAATTTGACATAGTCTTGAATTTGTCCTCAGCATTGATCCCAGACTCTGTCAAAACTTGATTCTCTCATAGACTATAGGGTTCATTATTGCTTTTGATTTTTCCATAAAGAATTTCCATGAAAAAAATTGAGTTTATAATTAGAATATATCAAATGAGAAAAAGAAAGTGTCTATTAAGAAATAAACACAAGAAAAGTGTAAAAAACAAGAAGACTATTATAGAAGGCAGTAGAAAATGAACAAAAATTATGCATATTTATTTGTATTCTCAATTGTACATGTGTACAGCTTTACACAGCTACACACACACACAAAAGTTTGCAACTAAGTTGAGATAGCAAATCCAGTGACACTACAGATTTTATTTTTCTTTTAAGGATGAAATATTTTTCTCCTGAACACCAATTTTTTTGTCTTTATCTGGCCCACAATAATTCTTGTTTCTGGCTTCTCAGAATAACAATTTTGATACTAACATATTCCAACTGCAATTTATATCAATAGCAGACATATTCAATAGCTCTCAAACTGCAAATTATTTTGATAGGGAAACATCTGTACATATTGCTATTCTGATTGTAAAGCCTGTAAAAACATTTTTCTCCTTAAGCTCTTTCCTTGTTTTTAATATTGGAATAAAAGTAGGTTAGTTACATTAAAAAAGACTTGATCAAAGTAGAGTTAAAACCCCAAGATGACCGGTGCAACACTGTCTGCCCCACCAGAATAGTTACCAAAACCCCACCAATATTTTTAAAATAGTCTTTACCCTTCATATGACTGGATGAGGAAATCAGTGTCCTGGTCAAGGTTGTGGGAGGCTCAAATAGATGGAGAGTGGTGCCCAAGGCCCCGGGGTTGGGGGAGCGATCCCTGTGTGGGAGTTGCTTGGGAGTTGGACTAGATGATCCTTGTGGGTCCCTCCCAACTCAGAATAACCTGTGAAACTGTGATGGTAACTTCTGGCATTGATGAATTACAATTTTCACCTGTCACCACATTTCACAATAGGAGTGCCTGGATTTCTGAAACAAACTTATTTATGAAGGTGTTGCTCAAAGCACAGGACTGTTTCAGCCATAGTGACACACAAATCCGTAAATAACCATGTAATTTAATCCAGAGAATGCAGTGAGTTTAAATTAAAACTGGAGAAAAATATTTTGAATATTGTCTCTGCGAAAATTGCTTCCTTGCTTACTATTGATCGACTAAAATTCATACAAGCTATTACTCTTTGACTAAATAAACACTTGTTTAAAGGGGATCTGCTGTGAGTAAGCCTTTCAAAGGAAAACATAACCAACAGCATTACATCGAGAGGGTAGGTCTGGACTTAATGAAAAAACACAACTGAAAATTTCTGCTCCAAACTACACTTCCAACCTCAAAGAGATAATTATATACAAAAATGGATACATATGTAATTCCATATTTAATTTTATTACTTATATATATATCATACTACACTTTATGGGGGTCACTTTACTGTTAATTCCAAATTATCTCATCTACATTGCTTTGTAAACATAGAATTTATCAGCTGTGATCCTTTCTGTAAAATAGACAGAACTTAATTTTCACCATCTTTTCTCAGAATTTGATTTTCCTGAGTTAGAGAGCGCTAACACAGCTCTTTCATTTCAATTCATCACATTTGATTTCACATATTGTTTTGGTTTTCTGGGCCTCTGATATTGCTTTCACCTTAAATAAACCTCATGTTTTTAAGGTATTGGTATTAGGAATGAGGGAGAGGGAAAAAAAGAAACATTTCATAATAGCAGAAACTTGCATCTCACCAGTACACTGCGTCCTGATTTAAATGCAGAACATGATATTATTGTATCTCAATTGTCTTAGGGAATAATGGTGTATGCAAGAAATCCCCATGTTTAAAGGAAGGTTTTATAAAATCAGAAGTAGGATTGTCTGTGATCTAAAGATTACCTTCACCTTACTGGAATTGGCTTTCCTTTTTCCAGTTTTTCAATTAAAAACATCCACAAGAAATATAAATCTTTGGATGAATCTCAGCTTCTATCCAAGTAGTTCTGTTTAAAAGGCACCAGGTTAAGCTGAAGGAGTTGCAATGTAGGTACTTCATGAAATACCTCTTCTAAACAAGACTCTCACTGAACTGTCCATCCCAAAGTCCACCACAATCTCACCTCTAAGTCCATGGAAAGGATTTATCATGGCAATCAGACGTCTATAATGCATGATAACAGAAGTCAGCCTGAGGGCGTTTGGCTAGAGAAGCAAAAGTTCACACCTCAGGCTTGATACCAGAGAGAAATTCTAGGACAAGAATATTCCAGTTTTCACAGTGATGAAGGCAATAAATTTACAGTAGCACATTTTAAAAATACTGCATGTACAAATACCCCCTGAGATGTTTTTTACACCCAGTGTGCAACATTTTTTTGACCAGAAATTCTCAGCCAACCTGCCTAGCATTAAGGAAAAAATTACAATATTACTCGGAAACAAAGAAATACTCAACCTCAGTGCATATATATTATTATGCAGTGTCAGTCATAATTTTTATTAAAGAATTCTTATTTGGTGGCTGTACTGTTGTTTCAGAAAAGCCAGTGAACAATTGTTATTTATTCCCTTTTATTATCCCCTTATTTATTCCCTTTTATTCCCTTTCTCCAAGCCTCTTTCATATGTCATATTCCTTTTACCTGCACCATCCACACATCATATCTTTACCAAATCTCATGTCCTTTCCTCAGCTGAAAAGTTCCAATCTTTGTAGGCGAGCTTCAAGTCAGACAAGAAGTGTTGAAGAAGTATCAGAGAACTTCATCTTTCCTCTGTTACAAACCTTTATTTCTAGAAAATATACTCCAGAAATAACATTCTGTTAATTTCAATAAATATACATTTACAGAACTTAGATTTGCAATCTCTCTTGTTTATAACCTTAAATTACTCCTTGATGACCACATTCTCTGTTGTGTTTACAAATTTCCTATCAAAGAGGTGTTCTTTCATGATGAGTGTAAAGTTCCTTTTATGAATTTTCAAGAGAGTAACAATTCAGACTAAGGTGTGGAAGACCTTGGTCTATCCCTGCTTGTGCTGACTGAGATTTTTCTGCATGGGAGTCAAGTTGGAATAAGCAACAAGAAAGCCATGGAGACCAGTGTGGTAGTTACACAGACATCTTAAAGGAGCATGAGCCAACCATAACAGTGAAAAAACATTCTTAGCATCCAAAAAAACTTACCTGGGTCAAAATCAATATCTCCTTTTCCCTGATAAAAGTTAATTGTGACCAGGATTCCTGGATTGCTTGGAGAAGGTATCTATCACACAAGTCAGGGAACAAAATTTGAAGAATTATCCACAAACATATTTATAAATTCGACACTGGAACATGATTCTTGTCATGTTCATACATTTTATTTTACCCATTTTCTCCTCAGACACAGTTGTTTGCACACTTCTGCCATTTCCATGCAAATGGCTTGATGGGAGGGGTGGCTGGCTCTTCAGAAAATAAAATATATCACTTCCATGTCTGGTTGCACATCGTAGTTAGGAAATACATGCATTCCTTGAACTACTAAACAAAAAGAAGTAATTGTTATTATTAACTATTATTCTGATAATTGTTACTGGTTTTGCCACACTGTAAAAGTATTATGAAGTGGTTATTTCAAAGTTACAAAAAAAAAAAAAAAAAGAAACAAAAGCCCCCCACAAGACAAATGCTGGAGAATAAAATAAATTCATTGCTCGGATTGTTAGTTTGTCTTTCTAAGGTTGAAAATCCACAATTATTGACTTGACTGGAAAATTCTTTGGAAATTCAAGGCTTCATTAAGAAACGTGGATAATGATATTCAAAAAAGAGAGAGGATTAAATCCTGGCACCACAGAGGTCAATGGACATTCTGAAGTCAGTGATGACATTCTCTAGAATTTAATGGGCTTGATGTTTTAAATTCAGAAAATCCAAGAGGTCATGAATTCCCATCTGGAGCTCAGGTCTCTCTGCAGAGCACTGGGAAACAGAGTGGAAACATGAAGTGTCCCATTTTCTTGTGAGTATTTGCACTGCGTATATTTGGACTAGACACCAATGTGCCCTCTAACATGTAATAAGGTCACTGAAATAGTACAAAAATCCATGTCCTAGGTATTACTCTGGACACAGTTAGTGCAAACTGTTGAAAACAAATGTGTAGCCACAAAAACCTCAAGTGGACTTGAAAGTTCCTATTCTATGTTGCTAGTCAACATCACTACCTGCAGGAAAAAATAAGTTCTGTGACAAGCAAAAATTGTTGTACAAACAAAAAAGTGTTTTTTAAGGGTCATAGTTAATTACAGTTTGTTTTGTCACAACTACTTCTCCATGAATATACATAAGCCTAAATATCCCATTTTGGTTTAATTATACAACCATTAGAAGAAGAAAATTGCTAATGAAAGCAGCTATGAAAAATGTATATCATTTAAAAACCCACACATAATATACCACAGATATTTTCAATAGCATAAGAAAAAGATGACTCTGAGGATTTCAGCCTTGCATTTAATTGCTTTTATACATTATCAAATCTTCAATTATGTAGAATTATGAGGGAGCTGGAAATTAAGTCATTTGGGTGCCATTTTAAATCCGACATAAGGCTTTTTATAAGATATGAGGGGTGGGTTCATTCCATCACCTGAGCTGTTGGTTTACCATCTGGACTTTTTAGTCATAAACTTAAAAAAAAATTCAATAAGGCATAACATTAACCTTCAGCACAAGGTTTTCACATCCTAGTCTTGTAACTTTGCAATATTGGCAAGCTGCATTATTATCTCTAGCTTTTCCCTGTCAGTAACATTTTGTGTAATGACTGTTTGCCACCTGCAATAGATCAGTGAGATCTTTTGTGCTTGAAATGAAAAAAAGCTATAAAATAAAGCACATATGTGGTTAATACAAGCCCAGGAGGCTCTGCTACAAGACAGGTACTCCCAGATTATTTATTCTGCAAAAAAACAAACAAAAAAAGAACAAATATAGGGGTTTGTTTGCATTGTAGGTTTTGGTTCTTGGTTTGTTTATTTGATTAAGAAATCATTTATTTATGACCAAACCAAAGCATTTATATATTACAGCAATTTTTTCTGAGGATACTGAAAGTTCTCAAAACAGGCAAAGACTTTGTGTAGACATGATGTTTATATCGCAACTACTTATTCCATGATGCACAGTCTTGTTCGAACTGAGGATTTCTCTTTCTTACAGCCTCCATCACAAGTTATTGGTCAGACTGGGAAGCTGAAGAAAGACAAGTTCATCCTAAATTACAGAAAATATCTCTCTTGTAACCCAGCTCAGTTGCATGTGTAGAAATTACAAGCGACCATGACTTTGCCGGCTTAAATAGTTGGGCACATCCAATTGTCTATTTCCCAACCATGTTTGTGTAAATCCAACAGCACTAGAAACAAAGGCTTAAACCCTCATATGGTCCTTGCATGAAAGTCATGGGTTTAAACATACTTTTACATGTTTGAATCTGTTCCTTCATCCAGCTAACTGATGGACCAGGATATTCAGGACTGGACTAGAGTACATTTGACTCAAAACTAGGCCCAAAATCCTTCCTGTCTCCAAGCTGTAAGAAAACTGAAAATCGCTTCTATTTTATTGAGGCATATTTAGGACTGCTGTTTTTCACAGGTATCTGTTATTGATGACAGTGTAGTTTTCTCTTCATAGAAAGTTGATAAATAAAAGTCTATATATTTAAAACAAAATAAAAATAAAATGAAAATAGTTAAAAAATCCTGTAAAATATCTCAGCATTCCCAAACTGAAAAATGGGTCTTTTATCTCTTGGTAAGAAATAAAAATGCAGTTTTAAATTCTTAATTACTAAAAAAAAATAAAATAAAAAAGAAAATAAGAATTTATGACACTGATATTTGAAGTGGAAAGGTAGGAAAGAACAACTGGGTAAGAATTAAAAGTAGTTCACCAATGTTCTTTTGCAAGTCTGAGGAAGAAGAAAAACATTTAAAAGAGAAAAAATTGTAGTTTGATAGACATAAATAAAAATATACTGATTTTCATTATGCAGTACAATAAAAAATTTGAAACGGTTCACAATAGGTTGGGAAGCAGAGATGACACAATGTTATGTCTGAT